>JAQGAY010001312.1:0-15142 GCA_034698085.1 Polydesmus angustus | reverse complement strand
TACATGAATATTAAATAATTGTTATGGGGATATTTTGTTTAAATTATTCTTAGCGTTTAGTAGACAAGCATAATATTAATAATGTTTTAAATTAAGTTGGAGTAACTGAACCAATTTTGTAAAATCTTACAGTACCGTAAATTATATTTTGAAAGAAGAAGAAAAAAGAGATTGGATGGTTGTACAGTAGTTAACTAAATTGAATTTAGTAATTTATTCTTAAACTCTACAATTTGAATTTTTAGATTAAATTTTTATTGTTCCTACGAGATTCAGTACGGTATGTTAAAATGAGAAAATTATCCAGTTTAATTTTGGATTATGAATAATTGGTTTAGTTAGAAATGTGCTACTCTGTAGTTATTTTGAAATTACATTTTTTTACAGGGATGTAGAGATCATAAAAGATTTTCGTAATATCAAAATATTGAACATTAAATGGGAACAATAATGATTTTCAATTACTTAATTTAAAATTAAATAATAATTTTCCATTTTACTGATTAAATTATATTTTAATAACGTACCTTTTTACTGCCTATTGTTGCGAGAAGAAAACAGCATTGCGCTTGAAAAAGCCAAATGAAAAAAGCAAACTAAAACTTTTTGAAGTTGAAGCCAAAGTTGAATGGACAGAGTTTGTCTTTATCGTACCGTTTGGAATAGTTTCGTTAGATAAAATCGTTTTTCTCAATCGACCGTCAACATTTATTTTGCAATTTTTACATAATATATTTTAAATAATCTAACATTAAAAAATGATAACAATATTAAAATAAATGGTTCAAATTCATCGGTTTTAAATTATTTTGCAATTATTTGAAGTCGAAGGTTGATTGATCGAAATGACTTAAAAAGAAAATACAGTAAGGTCGTCCTAAATGTTCGCATAAATTATTAAGAAATAAAAAAAATACTTAGCATCAAACTTACATTTTACTTATATAGAAAAGATTATTAAAAATCATAAAATGATCAACACTAATTTTTTAGGAATTTATATTATATTGACAAAGATGTACATTTTGGTTGTAGAGGTACATGAGGGAATTGAATGAAAGACTTGGCCGAGGAGGTTGAAGAAGGATAAAATGGGGCATAAGATAAAAAAAAACAATGAAAGATATTATGATCGAAGAGATCAAAGTCGAGTATTTTGTAAAACGGATGAAATCGCTCATTTACAACGTCCAAGAGATCGACTGTACACATTTAAAAAGATTTACTTACGAATGGATTTTTTTTAAAATTAGAAATCATTGTCTTAAATAATCAAAGCTTATAATTTTTTTTTCATAAATTTGGCCACATAGATTTCTAACTCTAGTCTTATAGAAAGGCCTCTGTTAACTCAAAAATAATACATTTAACGTCAAATTCCATTAATATAATTACAATATTAATTTATGGAAAAACAAATTTTTATCAAGTAGAAACAGATTTTCTTTAATTTTCAATTTCGATAAAAATTTTCAACGAAAATTTGCAATTAAAAAATCTGGAACAATTGTCCATTTATACGATAAAAATTGAAGAAAAAAAAATTGAAAAAGACGAGCGATTAATAAAAAAAAATAAATTTACAAAATGTAACATAGGCCTTAGTGATAAGACAATGAACGCAAATGCACATAATTATGACACTTTTTTTTACGAATAGCACCGCTAATCAGTTAACGTGGGAAAAGTGGAAAGTTGACCTTCTTTGACCAATGGTGACCACGTATACATATAATTAAACGAAGATGTAAATTATGCCTCAATTTAGAAAAAAAAAATAATGGGCATGGCATTTCCCATAACCATTTATAACTAGTATGTAGTATATACATAGTCAGTAATTAGTATTGAGCCCCGTTGACAAGTCTGGTTCCCGATGTTTTTGAGTTTATATCCTCGATATACAGTAGTTCATTTTTTTTTTAACAATATTTTTTTTCATTTCTGGTAGAAAAGAAATAAATCTTGTTTTTATTTTTGGCATTTAATTGTGGTTCAATTGTCCTTCCTTCTCATGCTACCATCCTATGACTTGGCGGTACGAAGTTCCTGAGTCGTAGAATCCGTACCCTAAGCCTTGCAGAGAGCTGGGTACAACGGCCGTGGCCTTGGTTGAAGCTCCGTTGAAAAGACCCGACGAACTCGTGACTCCCATATTACCCAATTGTGAGGGACTGCTATATGTTCCGTTCATAGTTGTAGAACCGTAAGTACTTCCGTTACTACTGTGAGGGGTCGAATTATTAGAGCTGTATCCGCGAGGGGAAACGCTGCTACTTTGCGTCCTTCCGTATTCGTCTAAAAGATTTCCAATGGAAAACAAAAAACTTAGAAATCGTAAACAATAAAAACTAAACTGTTTTCAATTTTAATATCATTGTTAATACAATCTTATATTTCAAATATATCTCGAATATTTCAAAATTATTAAACTGTATCAATGCGATTATGTGACTGCAATTGTATTTGCAATAGTAATATTTGCCCTAATTCTACAAGTTCTTATACTAATATTTGTGTTTCTATATTTAATAAATAAAAGCAATTTCCAGTTATTTAATATTAGTAGCATAAATATAATTTTATTTCCCGTTTAGTTAGTGCTTAAAAATTAAAATCACTAAAAGTTAAATAATTTTATGCAATTATTGTCTATTGTGGACGCAATAAAATCAAAATAAATGAATAAACAATGTATATTTAAAAAAGACCTTTTAATATTTATAAAATTATTTTAAAAATTAAATATCGGCGCTTATAAAATTATTCGAATAATTTTGATAAAATTTAACTTATTTAAATTAGCAGTAAAGCCAGGATCTTGTAATAAATTCGGAAGTTAATAAGCGCATTGCAATACACGTAAACGTTGATTTACATTATTTAAAGTTAATAGTTATTCGTCAGCGAAATAAATACTGTACGAAATAATGGAAGTAACCTCTTTTCTCAAATTGTTTTAATACATAAAACGCAAATTGAATGTCTTTGTATTGACAAGATATTATAGCAATTGAAACTTACTAGATGCGGGCTTACCATTACCATTTTCCTGAACATTGACCGCCAGTTGACCCGTGTACGTGTTAAAACCCGACATGGCGGTTGAATTATTCATGGCAGGTGACCTTGGCGCTGATAGAGCCAATTGATTATTTCTTGGCATGCTGTACAAGGCTTCGGCCAAATCAGCTGCTCGTTTCAATATGATTTCCTATTCGACAAACAAACAAAAAAATCCCAATGTAAATCGATATGCACGCAAGTACTCATTTATAATTCATTTCCAAATGAATTTTTTCTTACCTTTGGTAACCTTTCGGGATCACCTGGATGACGCGGTATTAATTTTTGTAACCGTTGAAATCCGTAATCAATTGTCGGTTCTGTCAGAGCTACAATATATTTAAAAAAAGTAATAATCCATTAATATTTTAAATAAAATGCACGAAAGATTACAGATAACTGATGAAATGAACGTGAGATTCTGTGAGTTGTTTGAAAAGATTAAAAGATTGGATAGAAGGAAAAAACGCTTGTAGCAAAAAAAAAATTAGGTTTAGGTGTCATATAACGTGAAACACAATGGGTCACTGATAAGTCTGAAGACGAGCGTGTCTTTTCTAAGAGCCCCGCAGACAAATAGACTACGATGTGGTGCGTAATGGTCTACATGTGGAGGGTGCAAGAACGATGGACTACTGTATTTTGTTATTGGTGGTGTTGAATTACTCTATTCATAACATTAACATAAACTCGAACGAGTTCCGATTAAAGACAAAAAAGCGGCAGCTGAAGTGCGGACGTTGAGGATATAGTTTTCCGACTAAAAACACCAATTTTATCTTATCTCATTCTCTTATTTCCTTTACGCACACACTCACTCTCCTCCCTCGCTTTAAATAAACATGCAGGTTTATCATTGTACACCGGATTATTATGTGGATTATTATTAGTATTACTCGGAGAGGGGTTTCCCGGTTGTGCGACGACGAGATAGAAATGAGAGGATGATAGGGAGGAAAAAATGTCTCGTTTAGTAGGAATTTATGACATCGAAAGTTAATGTCGCTCAGTTAATAAATCAAAAGACAGAGGAAAATGAGTTCATTCGTTCTCCCTTGTTCTAAAATCAAATTACGTCAATATGCGGCGGTATGATATAAGTAGTCTTAAGTAAGTAGGGCTTAGATATTATATTTCGAACAATAATATACAGTAGCCTACTCAACGAACGAAACTTCTCTATAGTTATATAGAATTATTCGATAAGGTCAAATGTAGGCTTATCAAGTGTAGCAATAATTAAAAACAACAATAATAATTAAAGGTTTGAAACGCAAGAGAAAGTGTAAGATTTTGCCTGACAGATCTAACTCAGGTTTTTAGGGAATACAGAGCCTCGAGAAACCAGAATTTCGTCCTTGTACACGTATTTGTTCGTACAGTAGTAAGAATAGAAGTCACCCATTCGACTATTTACCAGGCTTAGCGCTGTTAAAAATTTTATTATTTTGAAATTCGATAATTTTATTAAATGATCCATCATTAAATTAATTTCCACCCGCTAAACCTTATCGAATAATTTAGTAGAATTTAACAGTGAGAAAAAGAATTATCTAGAATACTAGCTGCTTGTATTAAGTGCATTTCGGTATAAATGAAGAAAAAAATGTTTTACTTACACACATAAACGAATCTGCCAGGTGCTCCTTTACAAAACTGTTTAGATTTGTAGGATAAAGTGACTTCCACCACTCCGGGGATATGTCGAGGGGGTGTCTGCACGCGGATGGCGTGGGAGGTTATTAACTAGAAAGATAAAAAAAAATGTAAATTAGAAAATTGAATGATAAAAAATTTGATTTTCGTTTGTTCAGAAAAAAATTGTTTACCTCGCTCCAAACGAGCATGGTCCCGAACACTACTTGGAGTCCGTCGAAGAAATTATCACCGATGATGATAACCGTGGCTCCTCCAGAAGTCCATCCTTCGCTGGGGCTGATCGCCTTTATACACGGAGTAGCTGCAAGGGTGTGAAGGTCAATAGGAGAAAAAAAGAAGCAATGCCCAGGTCAATCACCAGTGTTATTAACAAGATAATCAATCCCGAAAGTTACATGCAATCAACAAAATTTTTTTATGCATATTATTTTCACCTATACTTCGTACTTGACACGTTACGTAATTTCAAAATCAATGCAAACTGAGTAGTTACTCTTATTTACAAATACATTTTAAATTCACATTATAAAATTAAATTATAAAATGAACTTAACAAATTAATTGAAATTGTAAGAAGGCTTTTCAAAACCTTAAAAAATAATCATTAAAGAAATGTTTATCGTTTTTATGTAGAAGCTAAAGGTAAACTACAAATGTTAAGAAAATGTGGTGCAGTATTGTTTTATAGCATGGCGGTAAATTTCAAGGATTAA
Organism: Polydesmus angustus; assembly: GCA_034698085.1. Classification (NCBI taxonomy): domain Eukaryota; kingdom Metazoa; phylum Arthropoda; class Diplopoda; order Polydesmida; family Polydesmidae; genus Polydesmus; species Polydesmus angustus. The sequence goes on along the minus strand of JAQGAY010001312.1, from coordinate 9,704 downwards.
AATTTAATTTGCGCTATATCAAAACAAATTGTCGCGATTTACTAATTACTAAAATACCGGTATGTTAAAAAAAAAAAAAACTTAGGAAAGAATAAAAGAAACTGTTATTTATAAAAAAAACAATGACTTTGTATTCTAAAAATTAAAACATAAATATTACGTATAATTTATAGATTATTTCAGCTTAAAATATTTTCGCAAGCCATTTCTATAATTTTAAAACGAGACTTAACCAGAATACAGTAATTTATTAACCAAAAAAAAAAAAAAAATTCTTCATCAGAAAGTGGTAAATAAATGAAAAGCCAACGCGCTTTTCTATTCCATTTAACGGCATCAACGGCAATTAAATAGCTTCCTCGGAGGCAAATTTTAATTTGCTTTATCCGCGGATTTTCCATCGGTTATGGTTGGTCTATTCTGCACTACCCGCCGTCGCCTCTAAACGATGGCAATATTTTACCCTTTACTCGTATTTTCATATTTCCGATACAAAAATCTCCCAACCATCTACTTAATACAACGCAGCTAAGAAGTTCATTCCCAAACGATTTCCTCGGCTGCACGTACTCGCACGAGCGCGCGGATGATAAGACCCGAATTAAGAAAAGTCGAGAAGAAGATGAAAAGAAAAATTCCTATTCAAATCATGTTTCGTCGGTGATTAAATTTGGAGCCCATTTTGATGCAGTAATGCGATTCCTACATTAAATATTAAAAGCAAATAACCCTGCCTTTATCTCTCTAATTTTGCCCTAAAGTATTGCAAGAATTAAATTACCTGCCAACCCAATATTATGCTGTTCAACAACACACATATACACACATACTTATCAAATATTGGGAGGGGAAAACACAGAGGAAAGAAATTAAGTTTATTAGAGAAGTACAAGGCTCCGTGTGTACGCGCCGGCGTTATCGACTTTGATGGAAATGAGTAGCATAGGAAAGAGAAGAAGATTGGAGTCGGAGGAATCTTGATAAGTGAAAGAAATGGAAAAGCAATGTACACGTCGAAAATGTTTTCTAGACTAACACAGACGACTCAATTTAACGCATTCAAACCGCCATCTTAAACATTTATTTATTTAATTTACAAACGATGAATTTACGCGGTTTTATCGATTAACGCGGAAATAAAATATCTTATTTTCTTTCTTTAAATTTATTAACTCAATCAGTAAGAAGTAATTCAATATTAACACGAATTGAATTTGCTAGGAAATGGTAACAAATGTTTGAGTAATTGTAAGCAATATTTTCTTCTATTGCGACTTAATAAATTCAAATGAACTGACGTTTTTTAATAAAAACAAAAATTAAATAATTCTAGTTTAAAAAAAGAAATTACTTGACTTTTGTTCATTAAGTTTAAAAGTTAATTAATTTCAGTTTCTATCGCACTAAAATAGGTTTCTATTATTATTATTTTGAATACTTTTTTTTTTGAATGTCTATATTTTTTGAATAAACTTTTATTTTTCTCACTACAGTATTAAAATTGATCAATAATTAAAATAATAACGTACATTTTAGCCTACTTGATCGATTAAAACTGTGGTTAAAAGCTATTCATAACTATCAAAAAATCTCTAAAAATAAAAATTAAAAATTAAGAAACTGTAATACAATACCAGTACTGTACTAAAAGCAAACTTAAAATACTTAAAATAGCCGTAACAGTGAACCAACAAAATAAATAGATCAAAAAAAAAAAAATTAATTAATACTGAAGTGTTGAAATTAAATTTATTCTTATACTACCAAGATATAAAGACAACCTTTATCCCATTATAAGTGTTGCTTAAAGTGGTTGCAATAAGCGTCCAAACACTTATTAGTACCAGCAGCGGCTCTATGTAACGAAAGATAAGCAGCGTTTGGAAGTGTCCGATCAAGGAAGGTGTCAAAATTGAGATATAATAAAAAAATATTGAAAGTTAATAGATAGTCTCTATCAAAGTGTGTATATGTTGCAGTCCAAACCGTTTTTTAGTCAATACCAGTTGTGTCAAGGCAGAACTAGTTTAGCCTGGCCCGGTAAAACCAGTTTAGACTAGGCAGAACTAATTTTGACTGCAACATATACATTGTTGGGCAGGGTCCACACTGTATTTTAATGTTGTTTTAAAATGTTTCCGTTTTGTTTCTAAAATCAAAGCGTAGTAATGTTGCATGTTTCGCCGTTTACGCACGTGCCATTCAGGGAAATGCTAATTCTGCTCCCACGTGCAAACAGGCCTGGTGCAAACCTTGAAGTACAGTAAGCTTACTTTGCTTCTTTCGCGTGAACAGTTAGGCGCCGCTTGCTCAATAATGGTACAACAAAATTTTTTAAATTGCTATTTCTGTTACTGCGTATATAATAATACGCTACTAAAAGCAAACAGCTCTTTTCTATTCAAAATGGCTGCCTTAAGATGTTTCCTACCCAAAATGCTCTAAATATTAGGGAACACTCGTTTTGATGGCGCTTGGTCCTCCACCTACTCACACAATAGATGACACGTAATATGTTCTATCAAAGAAGGATTATTGCATTTATTCCCGACAAAAATGAAATTTCCGACTCATTTATATGGCAAAACCTTTCCATTCTCCCTTTTTCACTCACCATCTCCCATCCCCATTTTTTACAATGTGTCCGTATTAACGTTTTTTACACTTTCCCATCTTTCCCTCTCACTCGCAGGCTGGTATCCCGGTATTAACAGCTTTTCGACTTAATGCACCGCTAAGTCAGCGCCATCTGGTCACCAGCGCATTCCCGCTACATCACCGCACTCTACTCCGATGCTGCTTGGACATCGAGAAGCTGTCGTAAAAATGAAGTGCAATACCAGTATTGACCACCTTACACGATTTTAAATTCGAGTAAAAAAAGAAGGGGCTGTGAGAAGGATGAAATAAAAACCGGAAGTTATGTGGGTACATGAAAAAAAAAAAAAAGGTGACAACCGAATCGGTCATTTGAGACCATCTCTTAAAACCTACTTTCCAAAATACGGATTTTTTTACCGATTAAATTGGTTACAAGTAAAACTCCTCAAATAATCTTAATGGCTACCCAACTGCCTTAACGGCACCATTCTGTCCTTAATAGGTTCTGGGGTGCCCCTACCGGCAAATTTATTGTTACGGAAATTATAAATGTATAGTGAAAAATGTATGCAACCGGTAGAAACATTAAAACTAAACTAAACTAAAAAAAACTTATATTAATTTTAAATATTTTACTGACATTTACTTATAAATATTTTTATACTACGGTACCTTTTAATTCACAATACACCTACTACTGTTTTTACACGAAAGAAACGTTCCTGAAATACACGTCTAAAAAAAGTATTGGGGGAATTCTGTGACATTATATAATGTTTACCGAAAAATACATACAGTATTATCAAATTATAATGAATACATAAATAAAGGTATGAAAAATTCCCAAAATAAGCAAAAAATATTTTTGAAATTCGTTAAAAATCCGTGTTATTTCAAACTTTTTCGCGTAAAAAGAGTACCGGTATGCAATTTTATTTTGAAACCGTGTTATTTAAAATTCGTGTAAAAAAAATCCGTGTAAAAACAGTACCGGGTGTATTTACAATTTCGATGTTTTGTTTTATAAAAGAAAACCAAATTTTCAAATAAAAAATTTTCAAGCGATTTTTATTTCGGAAACTTCATTCAACTTGCAATCCTTCTCATTAAAAACTTTACAAATGTTCATCCCGATTCCGTTCTTAACAATGCTTTGACCCTTAAAATTGTCATCGCTGATGTATACTAAGCCTATATTGTTTCCTTCATGCTCGGCTATCAGTGTAGACAAAATAAGCAATGTTCGAAAATTTGCCGCATCGATCTGAATTGCCATTAAGAATATATCATTACAAGTAAAATCTCATATCACATCTTTACACACACACACACACACAAAAAACCCCTCTCTATCTTTTCTCCACTATTATCGTTCTTTAAAACTAAGTTACAACCACCCGTAGAAATCCGTTTAAATCCAACATGTAATATAGATAGGCTATCTCTACCCTATCAAATAAAATTTAAAGTATAAAATGGCGAACGTAATAAAATACAATTTTCCTTCCCAAAAAATAATAATAAAAAAAAAAAGAGATCCTCATCATCATCTTTTCTACACCATCAAAATATAACTTCGTTTTTTGTCCTTTTTATTTGCTCCTTCACTTTCTACACTGTACTTAGTGCGCTGGTTCCTACTACACTACCATATATATACTATAGTAGCGTACAAAAATAAAAAGAATATAGCAAAAATTTGGTCTTCATAAACTTATCAAGAACTCCATTATACGAAGCAGAGTGAAAGTAGAATACGATGGATATCTCGCTCTCTCCTATCTCTCGCTCTATTTCATTCGTTCCTTCTCTCGAATTCGACTTGGAGTAAAAAAGCAAGAGACTGAGTGTGTATGCAAGTGGGTGCAAGAGAGGTGGAAGCGAGTAAAAAAAAAAAGAAGAAAAAAAAAAAAAAAAAAAAATAGGAAGATATGAACTAGCTTTCTTTTCTAAAAGATGAGATATTCATGAGAAAGATGTATCCAAAGGAAGGATGTAGTGCGTTTTATTTGCTATATACACCTTGAGATATGTGTATTCACAGTAGTCGGTGAGTGAGTGGTAGGAGTGCGAAAGAAAAAGAAGGGTGTGTGTGGGTGGATGAATGGAGATGTGTCCGTGAGTAAAGATGATTCCTGACCAAACCCTCCTCTACCCACCCATCTAAGAAGCAATTTCAACAGATAGAAACAACCAACTTTTTTTTTTCTCTCGTTTTCCCCACCCTTCTTACATTTTTTTTTTTGTGCTTCTTTATTTTTTTTTTTTTTTCCTTCTCTACATCTTCATTTTTTTTTTATATATATTTTTTTTTTCGCTGCGCGAGGTTTAAAAAAGGCATCGAGGTGAAGAGTTGTGCGCGCATGACGAAAAAGAAAATAACAAACGCTTACTCCTTCGGTTATTTGTTGGAGGCTAACGATACGTGTTCTTTCGTCGGAGGGTGGCGCTGTTGGTCACATTGAAAACTACATCATCATCATAATTTCATATCAGTTTGCGAAGTGACAGCTTTTGAAATTGCGATGCGGGCAGGCTGGAGTGGAAATCGCGAGAGAAGAGGTCGACGAGATAGAAAGATAGAAGGAAAATCAGAAGGATGGAGAAAAGCTGGAAGGGTGGTCAGAAATAAATTAAAAAAGGAAAAGAATCGCAGAATACACGCCATGACGTCATAATATCCAAAAAATAAGTCATTTGAAAATTGCCAGGCAATTTGAGGTAAAACAAGAATCAAAAACACAAAAGAAGCAAAAAAAAAAAAAAAAAACTGGGAGAGAAAAAAAAAAAAAGCGTTTTAAAAGTAATGAATGGAGCCAAATCGAGTAAACGCGATTTTAAAGCGCTCCAACTCAGATGAGTGTTTTCGATGCGAGTAAAGAATGAGTTGGAAGATAGAGAGAGAGAGAGAAAGAAAGCGAAGACTAAAACGAAGAACGCAAAATAAATAGTATTTTCATGGCCCCAAGTGGCGTTCCATCCAATAACCACATTAACACGATAACATCAAGTACATTACACGTAAAGGGTCTGAAGTTGGAGGTAATGCGGGGTCTTGAAGAGGCGGTTGTCGTCTGCTCGTATATGGTCGCTTAGCCTACGGTGATAAACAAATGACTCCTGACCCTCTCTCTCTCTCTCTCGCTCATCGTGGATTCTTTTTACACCACTCTCTCATTTCGATCCCTACCACCGACCAGATCCTATTAACTACCCTCGGCTCCGTACCATCTCATTTATAAGTTAGTCTCGAGATAGAACACACTGCGCCCCTCCAAGTTTCACCTGAGGGGGAGGGGAAATGGTAGAGACGAGAAACAAAATGAAAATCTCATAAATAAATATTTAAAGATAAAATAAAGTCGGTTATACACGTGAATCTAAGCGTAAACTTTGGGAGAAGTGAGAAGAGGATCGAATGCGTATAATATTGGGCAAATTTTTAATTAAAAATATGATCAAAAGACGACAAAATAATAAATATTGACACACTTTTGGCCAATCAAAAATTTTAAAAGTGTTTTCTGTAAGTTGGTGGTGAGAGAGAGGAAGAGGCGTGCTTCCCCCTTATGCACAGCCTCCATTCAAATCTTAAATGTCAATAGTGATTGCCTACATTTAGGGGACAGCAGCAGCAAACCGCACTTTACGCGATATTAAAACCTATATTAAACCAATACACCTAATTCTCTTTTTACACGGGGGATACGTTCCTGAAAAGTACGTGTAAAAAAAAAACTCGAGTACAAAAAATAATGGTGGAATTCTATGACATTATATAAGGGCTACCGAAAAATACATACAGTAAAATCAAATTGTCATTATTACATAAATAAAGGTATGAAGAATTTGTAAAATTCGCAAAATATGGAAAAAAATATTTTAAAAATTGGTTAAAAACACGTGTTATTTCAAAATTTCTCGCGAAAAAAAAATTTAAATTTTATTTTGAAACCGTGTAAAAAGAGAATTAGGTGTACATCAATTTAAAAAAAAATCAATAATTTTTAGTTTGCCTTAATTTTTACAACATATTGGTTAACAATAGACAATAAAAAAATTCGTTTTCATTGATTTAGTTTGAATGAATCGCGTTCTTATTTACTTCTTCCTTAATTTTGTCTTTTAAATCTACAGCAAATAAATATTGAGATATTCAAACTGGTGGTCAAAAGCCACTTGTGAGATGGAAATGCGGAGTTTTTCGACGACTAAATGCTTTGTCGTGCATTCACTTTTATTTTTCATTGATAACGGCGCTATCATGCAATCTTCATCTAAATACCCACATACCCACATATCTATATATCGGTACAATATAAAGCTTTGCCAAATAACATCTCATATAACTAGATTCCCAAGGGGGCTCTACGCCTGCCTCTTCTTTACCCATTCCGTGCCTCTTCGCCGAGCTGATATAAAAAAAGCGCAATAAATAGAACCGAGAGCAAAAATACAAGATGGAAGCTGGATGGAGAGAGAGAATGAGAGAGTGAGGATTGGGAGGGAAAGGCAAGAATCATCATTGTGGCCATCAAATACAGCTCATTTATACTGTATCACGTGTATAGTATAGATAGATAGATTGATATTGTGTCTGCGCCATTCGCTCATCAAATGAGAGAGCCAAAAACGAAATTTATTGTTTTAAGAATTCTATCAATTTTAGATGAAGATTTAAAATGAGTATCACCTCATTCCCCCGCTACAAATCCTGTGAGACAACTTTTCAGAACTTTTCCGAGATTCAACTTGCAATCTATCATCTTACTGGGTGACGACTAATTTGGTAATACGTGTAGTACCAAATAACATTGCGCAGCAAAAGTTCTAACAAAATCGTATATTTTCAACGCGTTGTGTTAGTACTCTGATCATTTATTTACTAATCTTACGAGTAACTGCACAATTTTTAGCAGTAAATAAAGGAACAGCGTAGCATGTTAAAAATGTTAGTAATGCATGCTCGTTCCAAAAAAAAAAAAAAAAAATTGTAAAAAAAAAAAAAAAAAATTAATTTTATCTGAAAGTGTGAACGTAATGTTGTGACTTTTTCATCCTTATAACCGAAATTTGTGTATTGTTGTTCTATGATATTAGACGCGGGTGTCACCAGACTTTCGAAAAATCATATGATATCCGAGGTTATTATAACCAAGTTCTATTGAATATCGGGTTAATTGTTTAATAACATTAATAGAGTATTTTTGCATTACGTTGTCCCGGGACGGTGCAATGCCATATGATTTTAATTTTGACGCTATGAAATCAGTAGACGCCAAAAAAAAAAAAAGATGTTTTGCGGTTTAGCTGTTTCCCTCGTTCTTATGCTTGAGTCTACTGCTTATGGCGTTCGAGCGTGAACTTTGAAACTTTTGTACAGATGCAAATGAAAAAATAAATTTTCAAGTCTACACTCGAACGCCATAAGCATTGGACTTAAGCATAAGAACGAGGAAAAAAGCTTAACCGCAAAATCTTTATTGATAAACTGGATAGGTTGCCATGAAACACTATAATACTTCGGGAAACAAAATAGCAATTCCGTTTTTAAAACATAGATTTGCAATTTTAAAATCGACTATAAAATTAGACCTGTTCTTTTCATTATTATTTTGATTTCCTTCATTTAAATCCAGTTGTAAAGTAACATTTTTTCCCTCATTTTCTGCATAATTTTATCTATTTATCTATAAAACCAATAAAAAAAAATTAATTATAGATCCTTACCATCTGATGGGTCTAATCGTTTCGCTCTTCTGCCATGCTTAGAATTATTATGTACAAACATGTTGTCCGAAATGGCCAGTAGAGGACCATCCACCGCTACCTGCGTGGCGATAACCACCTGCAACAGAAATAAAGTAAAAAAAGGAGACAATTAGAAGTGTTACATGGTAATCGAAGATGCCAACATCCTCCCCAGAGATCATCGATATCAAAGTAATAAAGTTCAAAAAAGAAAAAAAAAATTCATCGCTCGAAAAGACTACATAATCATCATCTTTGTTTACGTCTCCTTAACTGCCAACTACAAAAATAGAAAAAATAAAATAGAGAATAACAAGAGTTTAGTAAACTAAGCTTCGATAGATTTTTTTTTTCGAAGAGAATTTCGTCGAGAGTGGGGTGGAGGAGATATTTTTTAAATGGAGGCCTATTGTATATGGAGGTTTTGAAAATAAGGAGCAATGGTGCGAAACGATGATTGGACGATTGGGCCAGGGTTGGGTCGACTCGGTAAAAGGCGGAAGAATAGTGCGAGCGAGTGAGGGCGCCACACGCACGCACGCACACACTATATACACCTACACAACACTGTATATAGTGCAGCAGGGCTAGAAGTCGTCGTCGTTGTGGGGGAATTAAATTTCAATTTGAAAACTCGTGTCTTCACGCTCCACTTCATTTTGCGCTTTTGTGTATAAATAGCTCTTGAAGCGCGCAATTGTATACGTGTACGCGTGCGGCGCCAACCCATCTCCCCTCCCTCTCCCCGCACGCGCCAACAACATAAAACGATAAACGATTTTCTATAGCGGTTCTCTCTACAAGATGGAAAGTGAACCGAACGGACGATATCGAAAATGGAAGTTGAGAAACGAGAGAAGAAAGAAATTCATCTCTACGCGCCTAAGCTTTATTTTTGGGTGTTGCCAGCTCGAGTCACGTGATCTTTGAAAGATTTCGTAAGCGCCCGCCCCTTCCTTCAAACACCCCACCGAGGAGGCGGGGATGACATTCGAGAGTAGGAAACAGTTTTGCATGGGTCCTACAGATAGAAACACATGGTTAAACTGCCCTCTTATCGCTTTTAAACAACTCCCAATTCACTTTTTCACCATTAATCCCATTCACATCGCACTTTTCACCACCATCCCAAATGTTGAATGCTTCCAAAACTCAATTTTTTTAATAATAAAAAAAAAATTATCACATCAATGCCATTCATAGACTATTCATAAAATGCAAACAAAGAATTTCTTTAAAAAATAAATCAGAAATCATATTTATAATAATTTTTTTAGCGTTTTAATACTACATTAGCAATCAAGAATTCATTAATTAATATAACGTAATAATGAACTTAAGGGAAGGTGACT
>JAQGAY010001311.1:0-15172 GCA_034698085.1 Polydesmus angustus | reverse complement strand
GAAGTAAGCGGCTTCGAGCTTCTGCGCTTGCCTCAGCTGATCCGGATAAATTAATTTTACTAATTCCCGTATATATTGGCGTTATATTTCATACCCCGTTAAATATTAACTTTTAATACGGTAAGCCCTACTATTTTACGCTTCTTAATCAAGTGCGCCTTCAGTCGCACGGAACCTTAGCCGGCTAGGATCACAATATCATGTTTTACACTTATTACACAGAGCTGGCAGTAATTTAGATATGGTAATTTGTTGCATCACTGGTCTTAACGATTAAATAAAAATGTTTAATTAATCCCTACAAAACTGTAAAGCTTTTAGCATGCGTACATTTGATCCCCTTACAAAGGAAAAAAATCGATAGAAGGCCAACCTCTTCCGTTTCAGTTCAATTTTTAAAAAATTATAATGTACTAAAGTTTAAACCTGATTGGAAAATTGAAAATAGAGCAACAATATTACAAATATCTGTAAGCAATTTGTTAAATAGTATAAATCAAAGATTAAATTGTTAAATCTAGATTTAGATATATCGTAGCTGCTGCACGGAATACTCATTAAAGTTTATTATTGAAAATTTTATTTAAAAATGTTTCTTTTTTTTTTTTTTCGGTGTAAAATTTACAATTTAGTTTATAAAAAAAAAAAATAGATTACAATTAACAATTTCGTCGTACCTTAAATAAAATTGTGTTTAGTAAAGTATGCTCGTTCAATAAATTAAAACCGTCTTTATTTCCCCGTAATTATAATCAATACAAGTAGATACTGCTTGCGTTAAATTAAATTTGTGTTTGTTTACGAGCCGACAAGAGCATAAATTCCATTCACCAAAATCAGTTCGGATCTCTTTCCATTAAGCATTACCTCAAGAGACAGTGAGAGTAATTATAAAAGAATATATTTTTTTTTTACTTCACCTCTGCAAAGTCTATATTTGATTTTTTAATTGGATTGCGATTGGATGGCTATATTTACAATACTTTTTCACCATTCTTATTATCTTAGCTCTTCGTCAATGTGATTCCATCACCTCGAGAGAACGATGAAGAAGCAACCATTACATTACCACTCGAAAATAAATATAATAAAAAAACCATTCTTGACTTTGTGCCATTTGTAAAAAGTTTTTTTTTATTGACTTTGAAGACGACAAAATGCGAGAGAGATAGAAAGTGTGAATGTGGGAAAGAGATCGCGAGCGCGGGAAAGAGAGAATACAGGGAAGTTGCAGTTAACTAGGGAACCAGTCCCGAAAGACATCAAACAATCCGGAACTGAATCAAACGTTATTTTGGCGTGCGTATTCAATACCGCGATACAACGCATGCATGTATATAAAAAAAATTATATACAAAAAAAAAAAAAAAAGAAAGTTTTATGGTTGATGCTGTGGGAGGTGCGAACGAACCGAGAGACGCAATATAATGAAAGTTGCATCAGGTAAAAGTCTTTTTCGAAAGGAAAAAAAAAAAATTCATCTCATCCCTATCCTACTGAACATCCTTTGCAACCTCGATTTTCAGTCAGTGCATAAATAAAAATGTGAAATCGGTATTTGAACCCAAAAAAGCACTTTTAAGTAATCAATACGTGGTGGCGTTTTTGGCACTTTGTACGTACGAGCTTTCCAATCTCCAATGCGATGGTTTCAACTAAATAAAATAAAATAACGAAATATATTATATAAAATATATATATAAAAAAAAAAAGAAAATACCCGGGATGCTTGACATTTTATCACTCCCACTTTTAACAAATTCTCACAAAAATTTTCGACGCATATTTACGATCCCTATTTTGGGATAGAAAGAAATTTGAAAACATAAAACATCAACTTTTAAAGGGTTCAAAACAACGTACTGTATGCGCGCGAGAGGCACTTTTGTACATTTTTGAGGTCAAAACTTTGACTGGAATGTCATGCTAACTCGCCGAATTTTGCCATTGCTTACGCAAAAAGATACAAAGTTTTATAGAAAAAAAAAATAAAAATAAAGGGAAAAAGTGTCTTCCCATTTGTTTCGATTTCCAATTCCCTTTGCTAGTTTCTTTTTCTTTTTTTTCCAAAACATTATTTAGTTTTCCGTTCAAGTGGTAGTTAAGGTTAAAAGATCGAATGGAAAAATCGGATGGATTTTGAAGAAAACGTTAGAAACAAGCACTGAAAATTGCTATCAACTGTTTTTTTTATCCACTTACGACAGAAAACATACTGAGCAAGTTCGGTGGTACTTAAATCGTCTAAATTATTGCTAAAAACAATAATATTAAATCTAAAACCATTATTTCCTTTTCAGCCTCACTCTTATCGATACAGCCTTGAAACGTTCGTAGTACTACAATTACTTCAATTAAGCGTTGAAAAAAATTGAAGCGAATTTTTTAAAGCTAATATTAATTATTTTTCAACGTATAATTTAACTTCAATAAAACATTGGAAATTATAATAGTGGATATAAAATTAGAATGTTTTGATATGTTAGAAGAAAAAGTCGATAAGCTTATTATGAACTCCATTACAACAGGTAACTTTTTTGTTGCGAAAATACTTTTGAAAAACGCACAAATTTAAGTTACTGTATATTCTCGATTATCCGTTATCCTATAATCATAATTTGAAAAGTAGGCCTATACATAATACCCTTCACCCATAATAAGCCATGTAAATATCGGGAACAACCTACTGCGCTACCATTTTTTTCGACCATTAACTTCATTAAGTATGTTGCCCATAAGTGTAATTTCGTGCGAAAAGCGTGCTTATTTGAAGAAAAGTTGTCGCCATAATAATTATATAAAGTAATACTACAAAACCGACGACAATTAAGTGAAGAAGATTTAAGTATACCAATAGAAAAGCAGAGAACAGATCATAAACTAGCTTTAAAAAAACATGTAATTAAATTTCTTTTTTACTTTGTAATATTATTGCTTGTAATTCGGTAAATACTTGTAATTTTGTACTATAATTACGTAATGTACTTTTGTAATTAAAAATCTTTTTCTCGTAATTTTAGACAATTCTTTCATAGCTAAATTAGAATAATTATTCTGAAAATTAAGAAAAACATTTTAATTTAATATAAAATTAATTTGAATCACAATTGTAGAATAAAATAATTATATTAAATTTTATTTATACATGTGATTAATGACGTAGATAAGCCTCTTGAAAATACAGTACTTAGTTACTTGAAAATAATATGGGACTTTCACGCAAATATGTGCAAACATAATTTTCCCCATTTGTTTCAATCAACAAGCAGTACAAGCAAACTACTTAAACACGTAAATACGCGTGTGTGCACGATACAGCCACTTTTTTTTAGTTTTACCTTTACGCCCATACCTCGATATACGGCGCCTTGATATACGGCGTTTTGCTATAACGGCTTTTTTTATTTACGACGCTGTTTCGATTTACGGCCGAAATACCTCGATATACGGCCAAAAAATTGAAAAAAAATGCAAAAACTTATCGAAAAAAGTAGTTTTTTTCCCTCAACATCTCCGATGTAATAATGAAAAAAAATCTGGCATACCGTATGACCTCCCCTACTGATTCGGCACGTTTTTACACGCTTACTTTTGACGGCCTGCACCTGCCGGCTGGGTCGCGGTATCTGCCGGCACCTGCCATATGCTTAATGGAAATATCGTTGAGCGGGTTAACTTGTGCCGACTCAGTGGGAGAGGCCAAAGTCAAATTTTGTTTTTCATTATTATACCGTTTTCATTTAAATTTGACTTTTTTTTAAAAAAATTCTCCCTATACATTACATTTCATTAAATTCTGTAAATAAGTCTTTTATCAGGCTCTAAAGTGCATTCAAAATTATATTTCTTTATAATATAATATACATGTGCTATAAAAGTAATATTTGTAATGAAATAAAACGTAAAAAATGCAATTTTAATTGAAAAATTGGCATTTTTTAAAAAAAATTTCATTGAAACTGGAACCGATCCCATGAAGTTAACATGGGTTTCTATGGGAAATAATGATTCGATATACGGCGTTTTGCTTAACGGTCAATTTTCTAGGAACCGATCTAGGCCGTATATCGAGGTATGGGTGTATTATTTTTTTCCCACTAATTCTACAAAGTTTCACTGATAATAAATTATGGCAAATGCGTGTTTTATTGTAGTTTTTCTTATAAAATGGCATAATTATTTTTAAGTTTTTAGCTTTGCTTGCGTTTTTTTTTGCGACAACAGCCTCAACCGTGGGAAATCATATGCAGTAGTGCCTTCTCGGACACCCGGTATAGGCTATATTGTTTAAATAAATTTAATTTTGCTACAAATTCTGCTTGAACATAAAAAAAAACCGAATCGGTAAAAAATATTTTCGCTTTTAATAACTATTTTCAATAAAAAAAATACTTCGCAATGTCACGCTTTGGCTCAATGGCACTTTTATTTGAATAAATTTTTAATCATCACCACAAACTTAATGACCTGAAAAAAGCTAGAAGCAATGTCAATAGCCAACTTCACGCCTGACTTTGGCGCTGACCTAAGCTCGAAATACTGTAACGTGACGTAGCGGTATCACGATGATGACGTTGAACGACGTTGGTCGACTGAATTGAGAAAAAAAAAAACTAAATGATCGCACGCGCGGAATTTTCGGAAGATTGGCTGAGGAGAAAACGAAAATATTGGTAAACAAAAATCAACTACTCAAACATAAACGTCGCTTTTTTTAAGCGCAACTGTCGGTAACGCTATGTACTTAGCGTAGTGTATTGACATTGACTGCAAGAATAACAAATATACCGTTACGGTGACTCGGGAATAATTTTAAAAAAATGCGTCTCGGAAGATTTGCCGCGTGTTTCATATTCCAATAAAATAAATGCGACTTTGGCGAATAATTGCTTTGTTTCAAATATATCGCATGTTCAATGATTTGAGGACGCTTTTATGCGAAGAAAAATATACCGCGACGGCATTTTTCGACTCCGATGCGCCAGCAATATTTGGAATTTTTTTTTATATACAATCATTACCGCCGGGTGGTGTGGTAAGGTAGTTGGAGAAGAAGAAAAAAAGATGCTCACAAAAGAACCCTTGAAAAAAATTTCCGTTATTAAAAATGTCGCTAAGAAAAGATTCTTCGTCAAAATGAGAGCGCCGTATCACCGACAAAAAAATTCCATAAAAAATGTGCTTTATTCAATCAATGTAAAAAAAATTATTCAATTTAATTAGTATATTAAAGGTTAAAAGAAAGTAATTACGTTCTTACAAATTAAGTGCTTCAGTGGAAAAAGTCCGAGGGTAAAACTACGTTATCAAACTTAATATTTTCTTTCAATTTATAAGTACTGTACCGGTAAATAAATTGGCTCTAATTTTTTGTACAAAAAAATGTGACTTTAAAAAGTTGTTAAAAATAAGATAAGTTCCAAAACATTAAAAAATGACAGGATTTGCAATATTAGAGATTTTGCGGATATACTTTTTCCCTCGTTCTTATTCTTGTATTAGGTATAATCGCTTATGGCGTTTGAGTGTGAACTGCGAAACTTATTTTTGCACAGATGTAAGTAAAGAAATAAGTTTCAAAGTCCACACTCAAACGCCAAAAGCATTAGACTTAAGCCTAAGAACGAGGAAAAAAGCTTATCCGCAAAATCTCTGATGTGGAACATTGTTTAATACTCGTACTTATGGTCCTATGGTCCCTTAAATTTGTCGGTGGAGAGGAGCCTATAAAAATGACAGAGGAAGCACCCTCATAACGCCTCCATTTTTGTCTAACCTAATATAGCTTAACTTGTTACCTTTAAGCAATGCGCGAGATGTGCGACATCAACAGGAAATGGCTGTAATGATACTGTAGTAATAATCAATGCAGCGGAAAGTAAGTTGCTGCGTGCATAATAGAAGAATTTAATAGTAACTTAATTCAGTTAGATTCACTTTTTTTTACATACACCGTGTAATTTATAAACAGAGTAGAGATGAATACAGTAGTGAGTATAACGATATGTAAATAAATTTCTATTTCAAAATCTAAAATTATAAGATTTTTTATTATTCCGAATATTATTATGCCTACCGTATCATGAATGAACGAGTTTTAGGAGAAATTAATATGAAAATGTATGCATCACATATGCCCTATTGTGTGAATTCATGATGTCATGTAAGTATTTATTATGTCTGACATAGCCCTATAGATTTCAAATTTTAATTCAATAAAATAAATGTCAAGACTTGATTTACTCCTCAAAATGTTATGAAATTTTTTTTAAAGATATAAATAATCGTAAATAAAATATTTGAGAGATTTCTATTGCTTGCAAAATATTCGATCTTTCAATTCCTCATAAAAACATTAAAAATGCAGCTATTGGTTAATTCATAGCGTTCAATAATTTATTCAACTCTAAACAACGTACAATTCCGCAATGAATAAAATAATAAAAGTGCATAGGAAATAGCAAGCAGTTTGAAATGTCAAAGACTACACTATTTCCAAACAACATTTTTCGCAGTAAAACCTTTAAATAAAAATGTAAATAATATTTTTTTCATTGTAGACTTTCGCCTTAGGAAATTCCACCTTTGAGAGCTTTCCTGTACATTATGCATGTTAATCACCTTTGAAACCTGGCAAATTAGCTATTAGAAGCTGTTAGCCTACTAACAAAAAAATGCAAATAATAGAAAATTCCAACATACCACAGCAGAAATAAAAGGAAAAAAACCAAACTCAAACCCAACTTTTCAAATAAATATGTCTTAAGTACATAATGTTAATTACATAGTCAAATTAATATGTACCGTTAAATTAAAATCTCAATTTGAATACTTTAATGCTTAGGTAGTAATGGAAAACGAGCACTAAAGAAATTTCTTAATAATCAGACTAATTCATTCTTATAAACTTAGGATTCGAGTTCAAAATTTCATAATAATATATTATACATACGTTGCATGAAAATAAAATTCTGCAATGGGAATTATCGAATTATACGTATGTAAGTAAATCATTAAACGTTTAACATTCATTATACTATTGATCAAGCACAATTATAAATGTGCAATAATTTTCGAATTTCTCTGCAAAATTCATTGCTTTGCAAATTTGTTCGTTCCCAAGAAATTCACTGCATAAACGAAATTCACAATAAGCCTACAACATAGGTATTCTAATTAACGCATTCGTTTATGTTCCAAGCCCACAAAACATTAAAAAAAAAAATAAAAAAAATTTTCGAAATAAAATTTGTTAATTACCGTATATCTTCTATTGTTCCAAAAAAAGCAACTTTTCACTTTTAAATGTTACGATTTTTCTGTGCATTGCTAACTAATTTTAAGCTTGAAAGCTAAACAAACTTATCCCAATGATATTTTTTTTTCCTACTTTTTCTCCCTGCGACCCTGTCTACCATTCAATAGAAATCAAAGTTATTTATAATAGTAGTTAATTCTGAATTGAAAGGTCTGTAGACCGAAAATGTGAACCTGGGTCGTAATTAGTAAAAGTCATTAAATCTTCGTCTGAGTCTGCTAAACTATTGTTGTATTTTATTTCTTCAATAAGCACTCAATGACTTGTTAAATAGATAATTAAAGCACGTATGGCACGTTGTATCATTGCAAACCCGAACCAAACTGAGATTGCACCGTGTGGGAGGTGTTTTTAGTGTAGTGGGTGCAGCGAGAGAATAAGCAATCAGTCTGTCGTGCAGTGTAAACGCAGAAATGACTGCTGGAGGTGCTAGCTCTAATTTAGCCGATAAATTCACCCAACATTAATTACCGTCTTTTTTCCCAAAGGAGACATTAATAAAAGGGCGGCATTAATTCCGAGCCTTAAACCAAAACTATTTCACTCCAGTTATTATTATAATAATAAAAGGCAAAGAAGAAGAGAAAAAAAAAGTCATTAAAAAAAGACACTTCTAGACTTAATGTAATTACTCGAGTACGGATAGGCGAATTCATCTGCGAATAATAACAAAATTAATAATCGTTCTAAAATTATTATTAAAACAATTTTCAAGATTAACATTCAATTTTAAAATACCCCGGTAAATAATTTTTTTTTATGCAAACCATCAAAATATAAATGTGAAAGCACTTTTTTTTTTTAAACCTCTATTCGGATAACGCAGCACCGTACCGCTTCCGTAACAATCTGGCCCTTGGGGAGAAATAAACGTTTCATTAAGCTTTCAGTTATTCCGCTACTTTTTATTAAAGGAAATATTTTCATCGCACAAACAAGATTTTTCTACTGATTGCTTAATCGTGCTCGTTCGAAGATGATCAATTGCTGCGACCCGAACATTTAATAAGTAGCGCGATAAAAAGTGGCTTTAGTTCCTGAAATAAAAGTTAACAAGTTGCGCACTTTAGTAAATTGTCTACTTCACGAATTTATTACAAGCTTACAAGTTACATCGGGTTCAAATTTATTTTAACTTCACGCGACTTGTGAAGATTAATTTTTAATGATAATAATTACGTGATTCGACGTAGAAAACCGGGTGGCTAATGGTTTATTTCCGAGTACATGCACATGAAACAACTTACCGGTAATCAGATATAGTAATTATGACACTCCAATACAGTGGCCTCATTGACATGTATACACAGTAGAGCGTTTTATTCAGATTATAATCATAAAAAATGGTCAAACATAATATTTTCTAATTTTAATAACTTAAATTTTCCAGGCGCCCTACCAATATACTCGCAGTAACCAATATTATATTCCGGTACGCTACAATAAAATAATTTTTGAAAAATAATAATTATTGATTGCTATTTCGAAATTTTGGTTTGCTCACTTTTGCAATTAAAATTAAATTTTAATAATAGATATACGCTATATACGATATATTTTAATAATATATATATAATATATATTTTGTTTTGCGTCCTAAATACGTTCCCAAAAAACGGAATGTAAACTGCACCAGATATCAGAGACATAGATGTCAGCACTTTTTACTAGTGGATCCCTTCTCCACTCACCAATATAGTGCAAAAAAATAAATAATTATACAAGATCCTCGCTAATTCAAAAAACCGATCGAACAGCCATAAAAAAAATACAACAAACGTAATTAACTTCACAAATTCTTTAATCTTCTCTGGTAGTACGGTACGTAAAAACATAAATCTGCATTAATTATCCAATTAAGCTTTTCTTTTGACGAATTACTCTTTATTAAAAAAAAAATTGCAAAACAATGAGTTCTTTAAAACCTGTTCGTCACTGACGGACATCCATTGTCCATAATAATCCAAGTAACTTAACCCGAGACTGATATCAACCCTGCTAATTAAAGTTTCTCGATACCGGTACTGGTCATCTGAACAGGTGCCTGTATTAATTACCGGTAATTCAGATTAGCGAGGTTCTCGGGTGCCGGTATTAATAAAAATATAGTCGCATAAAAAACCTTTTAAAAAATCTTGATTTTACGTCCATAAATTTTAATAAAAGTTTTTTTTTAAATAATCAAATAATTATTCTTACTAAGGAAAAACGTGATTAGAATTAACTGAACTTGTGAAGACCGCTTATTGGAGTTTGAGGAGGATAACGTACGACTTCCATTTGTGCGCAGATTATAATAATTATAACTTTCTAACTTTAATGGCTTATACATTAGCCTACATAATAATGTATGATTATTGTCTGCCCTTCCCCATCTCATTTTAGTGTAAAATTTGTAAAGACACAACTTAAAAACTATGTGAATAAAGAGTGAAATCTAGTGATAATTAGCAAAAAATGAAACCATGAAAAACGCAAAGCTACTTTGGGTTTAATCTAGGGTGATTTCTAAATCTCGACTTTGCGGCTAAAACTTGATAGCAACAACAGAAGTTACATCTCTGCAAACAGATTAAAACGACTTTTTGGAATAATATCAAAACGCCTTTTAAAATGACGTGGGCGCATATACAACCCCACAAGTATTTTTTCAAAATGGCTTCGGTTACGGCTTCAGAAAGCATACCATATGCGTCTACTTTTTTCTTTTAGCTACACCTGCTGCAATATAGATTTCGTCACAGGATATACCAGTAACAAACTGAGATCAATGTACATGTACATCGAGATTTAAATAAAACTAGACTTTTCGACAGCAAGGACATATTACCGGTAGGATTTTCTGAGGTGCACGTCTTTCATAAATCGCTTATAATCTTATCGAATCAAATTTATTGTGCATTAGCCTAACTTGATCAAAATGTCTTCCCGAATAATTAACAAACTAAAAAACATAACAATTGATTTAGCAATAAACCCGCAAAAAAATGTGGAATGAGAAAATGATTCGTGTCACGATTTCTAAGTTTCAATTTATCCTAACGATCAATTTTCGTGTTTTCCTTTAAAAATATAAATAAAGTGAAACAATAATTGCTTTTTTTAATGCTTCAATTACGCATAATAACGAATAAAAACTAAAAATAAATTAGCATAAACTCAAACTTTCTAATAATTTGCTTATTATGGTTAATAAGCATGGATTATGACTTCCAGGTATCGGCATAATAGAAAAAAGTAATTCGAATTATTTCCCTTGTATGAATATCGCGTGTCATACTCCCTCGCGTTTTAAATTAGCTATTCCCTACTGGGAGCAAATCCCAGAGGTCTTTTTCCTGTTTTCGCAACAAGCCGATTTACAAAAGCTGTCAGAAAAGATATCGTCGGTAACAGGGTTTGAAAAGGACCGGTTCAGTTCTTTACAAAGGTAAACAATAATGCATTCAACGTATTCTTAATGTGCGTTATTATTCATAAGACGACCAAAGAAAAAGATAAAATTACTTGTAATACCCCTCAAAAAATATTCTAAAGAGCCTAAACACTGGAAACAGAGTCTTCCTTTCAATTCCAGAACTGCCAAAAATAATGATGACGACATTTTTAAATATGGTAAAGCACCTACAGGCTACAATGGAACACTTTTAAGTACCGTACTGTGCTTTATAAAATTCGTTTTGAAGCTTAATGGCTATTTCCTCGTCGGTATTTTTATTTTTTTTTTATCTCCTACAGTATTTTTGACGAAGCCAATTATTATTTGTCCTATATAAAACTCAGTTTTATTTGTTGTCTAAAAAGATTGATGTTAAATCTCCGCAAAATGAGATAAAATTAAAGTTGACTTACCAATAAAAAAAAAATATAATATAATATAGTATTGATTCCAGTCTTACCTTAGTGTTGTTAAAATACATATCGAGGCGATAACCCTGAATGGCCTTTTTTTCGTTCACGTGTTTAATGGCCAATTGGGCGGCTGCCAACTCCGACTCTCCGCTCTCTTCTCTTCCCGAATCGGCCAACTCAAACAGACCTAAAATGTAGATAGGTTGTCGACCGTCCTCGATAATATCTCGTCGATCGGAAGTCGCCGCAACCGGCCATCTGTCCGCGGTCAAATTCCTTCGCGTCACCACATCCCTACCGCCGCGGTACCTCACATCCGTCAGGAAGCGCTGCCGTAAAACGTTCACGTGCCGTCTCAAGTTTGGCAACTTCCGACGGAACGAATCTCTTCGGTAAAACATCCCGTCTCGAGACATGTTTCGCAACTCGACGCATTTCCCGAAAACAATTAGCATGACAATTAATAGAATCGGTGTGTCATGCGACGAAACACAGTTGATGAGCTTCATTTTTTCGTTCTCATATTTTCTTTCTCGCTTCTTCCTATGATGTTACCTTATCTTTGACACGTGTCATTGCTAGCGTGCGAGTGCTCTGTTGGCATCCGAGACACGGTGCCCAAACTCTTTAACGTCCGCGCACCAAACCACTTACGGTAACGTTAAGCTGCTGGTACCGTAAGTTACTCGTCGGCGTATCCGACTCTGATATTTTTCTTTTACTCGCGGATTTCGAACAAAGATTGAAGCAGCTACCTTTATTTGCACCATTCAAACGTTGCGCTCTCTACAAATAAACCACCGGTTCTATTAACTCTGCACCAACTCCGAGATGATGAAGAAGAATAAGAAGGAAGAAGAAAAAAAAAAAAATAAAAGAGAGGCAACATGCGTGCGCATTAGTCCTCCACACCCAGTCTGCATCCTCGTTAGACCAAGCGTGTCACGTGTGCCCTGCAAAATACAATACACCGTTAGCATTCAACACCTACCGGCACAACTACAACAAGAAGTACACTGCGTCGATATGGTTCATTCCCATTTTCAAATCAAGGATATAACTACGCGCTTTTTCTTCCCCCCCTTATACATTTTTACTTGTAAGGTAAAACTGATAACAACATTCTGATATTATGTGTGCAGTAATACATCAACTACGCTTATACTCGTGAATCCTAAAGATATTAAAAAAAAAACGTAGCACTCGTTGTTTATTTTATTTGCTTTAATTTAAAAAAAAAGATATCACGACGTACTAGAAGCAAAATTTAATCATAATATTATGGTAAGGCATAAATTATTCTTTTAATAAACAATTAACTTTTTGAGATATTTTTTTTTTTTACTTTATAAATAAAAAAAAACAAAAAAACTATAAGCTATTTTTTGTCTATCACGCGATTGCGTGAAAAATGAGATTGATGTTAACCCTTTTATCATTTTCTTAGCAAACTAAAGCTAAGCTTTTTCTATGACCTACGATATTCGGTATTATTATTTTAGGCACTACTTTCTCTAATGCAATAAGTGCTTTCAAAATGCTTTACTAAAATAACATTACAATGGCAAACAAAACGGCACTGAATTAGTGCTTAGGACAAAATTTAAGTTAAAAAAAGAATTAATAGACCATTTTAATTTCCAAAAAAAAAAAAAAATTAACTCGCGTATATTTTTACGGTTGTCATCATCAAATCCAATATTCTCGTATGCACGTAGGCTATAATAATCCTATAGCTTTTCGTAAAATCATTTCGAGCATCTGTTTTTTCTTGCAACATCTTAGCAAGTAGACTAACGTTGTTAAGCATTCTACTGGGACAAATGTGCCAAAACAAACTGACTCTGCTCGTAATAAATAGCGTAGAATTTCTGTTTCTACGCAAAATAAAAATTCGGAAATCTGTGTTCAAAATCTAAAGACGAGCAAATTATAAAAATCCATTGCCCACGCTTATCAGAGCCTAGGGGAAATCAAACGACCAACCTCGAGTTCTCGAGTTGCTCCAAATATGCGAGCATAGTGCGCTACGGTCAGTTCACTTCCCAAAGAAACAAGCGTGATTTGAATACGCGAATATTTTATCAAAATATGAAATTGCTTTGCCAAAAATGGATTTTACCAAATTAAACGCTGTGATATACTTTATACTGCATATTACGTATTTATTTTAAATATTAATTTAAAATAAAATTTAAATAAACAAATAATGAACATTACCGTGCTATAATTATTATTACGGTAATTATTATTCACTACTTTTTAACTTTAAACTTTAAATTAGTAATGAAAATAATAAAGCCATAGTAAATTTAGATTAGTTTTAATTAAATATTCATTCCTCTAAAATCCATTTTCTGCATTGGCTCTCAACTTTCGACGCCATCTTTAAATATGACGTCAATAATAATTGCGCTACTCAACTCGACCAAAACAAAGCAATTAATATCCCATAGATGACGAAGCATCAATCGATTGATGATACAATGTAGAAAAAACAAATCGCATTAGGTTAATAATCACCATTAATAAAATTGCGCCGTAAATAAAAAAAAACAAAATTTTGTTTTTATTTTTATGTAATTCCAGGAAACAAGAATTTTTTTTTCTCAAGCTAATCGATTTCATTAGACATTTGATGAATGATAGCATTCGAAAACAACGTTACTGTTGAACTACCCATCTAGCGTTATACAAATAGCAACAAGTTAACAAACTGCGTGACTAATTTTATTTCAGATTCCCAGAGCCAGCTGAGAGTTTAGCGGGGCCTCGAGAAATTCATTTGCGGGGGGTCACAAGTGGCTTCTGACACCAAAAACAAATTTATTATTGGACCGGCCAATTTAGTTGCCGTCCGGAAATTGACACCTTTTAGGCTTTTTAGTAAAGTAAATAGTAAACAGAGAAATAGATAAAGCGCCAAGCTAGGTAAACCCAGAATTTTTTTAAAAAATTGTCAAATTTACTCAGTTTTATCGCGAAAATGTAAATGTGCAATAAAAAGCCCGAGAAATCGATGCCTGCGCCGGTGCTGCAGATTCCGAGTTAGATCCGCGAATTGATGTCGGTTTTGTCACGTCATTCCGACAACAACCTGTAATTGAACTTAATAAAAAAAATTCCTAATTATTAATCGAAAAGTGGGAATATTTACGATTAAATTAATTTTTAATTTATTTTGGCAAACGATTGACTTTTTTTTCTTTCTAATACAAAATCGTCTCTCTTTCCTTTCCCTTTTTGCTGCTGTTCTTTTAACTTGGCGACTTAATTTAATTTGCAATCTCGACTTATGATAATAGATATTAAAAACAGTAAAATGAGCGGAGCGTGTCTTTTAGCGGAGTATTATCCGTCGCATCCTGCAATGAAGAAAGCAAAAGAAAAGTGTCAACCTACACTTCACAGTATTATGGAAAACCTGCATTATCTTATCAATGCTTTTTACGCTATTTTTATGCGCGTGCAGTTATCCGGAAAGTAATTTAACACTTGCCATATATTTTATGTGATTATAAATATTTTGATGAGATGTGATGAACGTGATAAGCGCAAAAGCAGCAAACACCGATTTTTTGTATTATTTCCTACACCAGCAAAAAAAAAATAGAATTAAATTTCTCTTCTTTAAATAATTGATTAAATTTTTTAAACACGCACAATAACTACATATACGTCTATACCGGTCTATTACATTTCTAAAGCAAAGATTCTGTCGTTTTCCTAAGTGCTTTACTAAAAAATTAAAATAAGCTATATAAAAATAGTTTATAATAAACCATAATTTAGTTTCTAAGCGCTTTGTATAAAAAATATAGATTTTAAAATTCGATATACAGGGCGTACAGATTAAGTAATCGTATTAAATTCAAGTTTTTGTATATTGAAATGCTCTTCCTTAAGTACTTTCTACTGTATTTTTCAAAACATAAAAAAATGTAATTAGCGCACTTCTTTTTTCCTCATCTTCTCTGTAGATAAGAATAAATTATTTTCAAC
>JAQGAY010001310.1:0-15182 GCA_034698085.1 Polydesmus angustus | reverse complement strand
GAAAAATGTTGGCAAATGTTTATCTTAAACAGATGACGTTCGAATCCGCTTGATTATTTTGTATGCAAAGACATGCGAAAATTTTAAATTAATTTCGAAATTTTCGAAATTAAAATTTTTTAATTTCAACAAAAACATTTTGTTGAAACACTCCCAAAATAAATGTTTATTCAGGAATTGAATTACTCATTATTTGCTCGTAAATTTTTTTGGTCTTTTTATATTTCGGCAAACAAAAATTGGATTTCTCTTTTTAAAATGTATTTATAGTTATTATAATTTAAGTCAGCGTATTAAATAACTCGTTTTAAGTTAAAATAATGTAATTTTAGAAGAAAAAAAAAGGTTTCTAAAATTGAAAGCAATATAATATTATAAACGCGAGTAATAATCTCGTTTGTTTATATTGTTAAAAAAATTTTAAAAAACTGAAAGAAAAAAAAAATCTAAACAATTTAAACGATTGAAAAATATTTAAGACAACCAAATTAAAGTACAAATTTTTCTTGAAATACCAGTTAATCGTTGAATAAAATGATAAAACATTGGTATTTTGTGACCCTAAGCCGAGGCCAATATAAAGGGGAACGAAAAAAAAAAGATTCCTTCATCAAATGTCATTCACCTTCATTAATTCTCACTTCAAAACTAATTATCATTCACTTTCAATTAGAAACGTATTCAATCTCCATCGTATTCAAACGTACGCAGCAGCATTTTTGTTTTATAACAGAGACATAAAACATATTTATTAAAAAAAAAGCATTGTTACGAATCTCGCAACTATTTCGTGTCACTTTTATTCATTTGCGGATGCCTGGAAGTCCATTAAAGCAATGCATTAGGTGGCCGGTAGTTCAATACTCCCACCTCGGCTAAGACACCTGTTCTCTCACAACCTTGAATCTCAACCAAAACGACGTTTCAAAAGCCACGAACGTCTTTTGTATTCACGTCTTGCAACGAATAACTCCTTTCTTTTCCAAATATTATTATAAAATAAACTTTTCTTACCTTTATAAATTTCGTATAAAACTTGGAAGAAACATGACAAACAAACTTGATTCAATAAACAAACTTTTTGGTGTGAATACAACGCCCCCTACCGACCGAAGCTGAAACGTTTATCAAGCGCGGTTGTCATGGAAATTAAACAGCTGGTTGGCTTTATCCGACATTTTCTTTGAAGATTTGATTCTGATGAATGGACATTATTGCGAACCTGATTTGAGGGTTAAGCGAAAAGTAAATATTAAACTTTATGTAATTTTTGTCCACCAATTAAAGTTATCTATTTTATTATATACACTGTATAATATATATATTTTTTATTATTTATGGAAAAGTGAACACAGCTGCACAAATAGTTACCATATTTTCAGATTATACGCGGCGTTCTTTTATACTGTAGGCCTACTTGTGTCTGTCATTTAAATGTTTGGCCACGTCATAAACTGTCAAATATTGCAGGATATTTATCAAATTTATCTCAATTATCTTGATCATTATGGTAACTTTTTGAGTGAAGAAAGATTAATTAAGCTTATACACAACTTTGGATAAAGTGTTTCCAGCCAAATTCACTTTAAATTCCTGCCGAATTCTTTTATACAAACCAAAGAGGAATTATTACTGAATCGCCAAACATGTTGCAAGATGAAGAAGCTGAGTTTGTTATTTTAAGCCCGGATTCAAAAGGTCTTCCTAAAGAAAGAGTAAGAGTAGATTTTTCGAAAGAAAAATACAACCGCAAAACTGACAATGAAATCGAAAATTTGATCGAAAAAACTTGGCAGAAACGTTTAGAAACCAACCCTCGCATATTTAATGGTAGCAAATTTAGACTTCATCAAATTAACAGGGAGAGAGTATCAAACGGAGATAGTTGGCAGGCTCCAATTTTATGTATTGGACTTACTTCGTACAAAGATTACTTAGGAACAAATTGCAGCGAAAAAGTAAAGGAACTTCAAAGTAAAGGCTCAAAAATGTACGATAATGCTCAAGCTTACATGTCTGAAGCAATCGGGGTAGGCGCATTTGTAATAACTTCAGATGAAAAAATCGTGTTTTTAAAAAGGAGTGAGCATTGTAGTGAAGCTGTAGGTCTCATTGATGGTCCAGGTGGGCATGCTGAACCAGACGTATATGAACTAATTTTATCTCATATATTGCGTTTATAATAAACAACTTTTTCCATAGATGATTGAAGGGATATTTACATTGCCGTCTGAGAAGATTTCAGCGGAATTGATCGTCGAAGAACTTTTTGATTCGATTGTTCGAGAAGTTGTTGATGAAGCTAACATTCCAAGAACTGAACTGCACGAACCAAAATTAATTGGGGTAACAAAAAACTTTACAACGGGAGGTAGAATGAGTGCAGAATTTCTAATCAGGTTGGTCTTAGTTATTTCGAACTAGTCATTGGGCTCAATTCATTTACACTCATATTTTTCTATAATTTAACTAAGTTTTTACTTGCAGACATTTAAAGTAGTATTTCGGTTTTTCTAGATGCCGATTGTCTTCCAAGGAGGTTGAGAAATTGTTCAATGAAGGAACACAACCCGAAGCTGATGAATCAACCGCCATCATATTTCGCACGCGAGAAGAACTTTCTGCCGACAAAAACAGTTTCGATATTTGGCATCAATATGCACCCGCTACTAGAGCGCGCTTTTTGATGTATACTCAATTACCAAAGGGTGAAATTGATAATCTGTAAAATAATTTAATAATAAAAAATGCTTATAGCATTTTAATTCCAATGTGCATAAATTAATTTAACAATTAACTTCACCTGCAACCGACACAATCGTTTTAAATTATTTACACTTTCTCATTTACAATGATTATCTTAATAAAATTTACAACACGCTTGTATTGCAATAATTAAAATCTCACAGGAATATAATAACGCCACAAGTCGAGCCATTTTCAAGTTACAAAACATTTCCAATCGAATTTAATTACCAGCTCGAATTACCGATAAAATATAAAGACGCTAAATCAATCTACAGTACATTAATTACAGCTTATGAAATTATCTTACAATATTTTGATAAACTTTAAGAGCCGAAATTTACAGTATTAACAACTTTATATTAAATTCAATTAAATAAAGGATTGCGAAACATGAATATTTACTATGACGTATGAATGATGAAACACCTGGTTCTAAAACGCTGAAATTTGATCATCTTTTCATATCAACACAACCTATAATATTATGAAAAATAAAAACCGTTCAACTTTTCAATTGGTCCTTATTCGCTAAATTCTAAATTTCAGCGAATACTAGCTAGATTGTTCGAGAACTTTAGCACCGTCAGCATTTTCAAACACAATATCACCTCCGTTAATTTCATGATCTTCATTATTTTCCTCAAGCTTTTCACTCTTAATATCAGGCAATATAATATTGTCTTTAATGTTTAATTCACTATAATTTTCAATTGATGGACTAGTATCACCAACAATCGATGAATCCATTACGTGGTCTTTTAAAATTTCTGGTTTAAAAATATTTTCTATGATTAAGTTTAGCCTCACTTCTCTAATCCTGCGGTAAAAATATCGACTTATCCTTTCGGCAGCTTCATATTGAATTGAATCGGCAGGATTAAAGATGCAACAATTTTGAAAAATGAGAAACGTGTCAGCAACAAACTCTTTGTTATTTTGATACATCATATCGTTTAAACGTGATCTCATTGTACCAAAATCCATTGGTCTCTTAATAATTTCATGATAATTAGGAACCTGTAATATTAATTAAAGAGATTAAAAAAGTGAATCCGCATTTTGTTTACAATAGATATTTATACCTCTTTTCTTCCAACAGGCCTTAAAAATGGCCAACCATCTTCGTGTCTAACTAACTCTGTTAGTAACTGGTCACACGTTTTATAATCAAGAGGTACATCATCAGAAGCCCCTCTACGACAAGGAGGTGAATGCTTTTTAATTAAACCGTAATACTCTAAAAGTATACATTGATAATAATTAATATTTCAACAATCTAATATATATAATATTTTAAATTACCGTCATCTGATAATTCTCCAGTTGGTCGACCACTCGCTCTTTTGGATTTCTTCATTGGCGATTCAACTATCCAATCATCGTCACTCTCGTGCAAGGAATGTTTACCCGATATCATCACTAATTTATATTTCAATTAATTATTATGAATACACATTACTGTGTGCATATGATTGTAAATTTATACTAACGATAATTAATTTTTCTTCCCGAATTTCTTCCTGATCTTCTAGGACTATCTGCATCAAGTAATGCATTTACTTTATCGTCCCCATTAAGGTGTTTCCTCGCAGTTTTATCAACTAAATTCAGAATGATTAAAAATAAATTACAAAACTAAAAAATTAAATGTACCTTTATCGCCACCTTTCTTTGCTTTTGAATTAGAATTTCGAAGCTCCTGAGTAACCTCAGAACACTTATGGCAAAACCATCTACCACGTGGCATTCTTCTAGGAGAAGGCTTCAAACATTTTAAATGGAAAGCTAAAAAGCAAATTTCACAAGATAACAGTTCTCCGCCTTTCTCACAGACACTACACATTTCAGCTCCATCGTCGCCTTCATCTAATTCCAATTCCTCAGTTTCTGAATGTGACTGCGAATCCTCTAAATTTTTTTCTTCATCAATTTCATCATCAACTACATTGTCACTTTCAGCATTTTCTTGTTCTTCTACATTGACATCTTCTGTGTCGTCTTCTAAATCCTTTACGTTCGTTTTTTTCTTCTTTGTTTTTGTTTTTGGTGATTCTGGACTACAATCTCGACATAGCCAATCCCCCTCAGGAATTTCCTATTCATTTTCCAAAAAAAATATATGAAATCATAAGTTGATATGTCATAATAATTTACAATATTACCTTTAATGGCGGCTTTAAGCAGTAAATATGATGACCTCGATCACAACCATCGCACAACAACATATGTTCCGCATCCCCTTTTCGCCTACAAATTCGGCAACGGGCATTCAAAACAGAGCGAGACCATGCAATACTTCTTTCCAACGTGGACATATGAAGAAATAATTGCGAAAAACTAGTTGATGCCATAAGAGACTCTTCCCATCGATCAGCTAAATTGCTCGCTTGTCCTTTATTAGCTACTTCCCCATCACGACTCCCACCTAAAAATATAATAAGTAAAACATATCCATTTTTATTATTATGTGTAAAGCAATACCTAATGGCGGAGTCAAATATTTAAATTCAATTCCATTAAATATTTGTAGCAGTGATGTAGCTAATTTATTTACAATACGATTTTGGTTCTCTGAACATTTTGGAACTTCTAACTCATCTTTAACTTTAACGCCATTCCCCATTTCACCATTTCTAAAATATAATTTCAAACTATTAATTCTGATTCAATTTTCGTTTACCAGATAAAATACTTAAATAAAATAATGGTAACAGTATCAAATTCTAAATATAAATAACTTACATTTCTTCTGCATGGCCATTAACAATTACATCGGTTTTAGGCTTTTCGTTGGAGTTCACATCTTCAGCTTTATCTGTGCTGTTGAAAACTTGATTAATAATCGCATCTCTCCAAGCTTCACGATCTTCGGACTTTTAAAAAAAAACAATAACATTAAAACATAGAGTTTTAATATCACAAAGTTAAAATTTTGCTCTGAGAAATAAGTAACTTTTAATGATCAGCAATAAAATAAGCTTAAGTTTTGTCATTTATATATTTTAGATTTAGCCGCTTGCCTCATTTAGTATTGCATAATAAATATATTAATTTCTTTTAAAGTGAATCATTTTCTTCGGCATAAATATTGAACTAAACTGTCAAAACCAGCTCAAACGCTATTATTTATTATTGAAAGGTTTACCTTAATACTGCCTAATCCACCTGCGTAAATTTTTTCTTCTAATTCTAATATAGAATCACTTAAAGTTAGTTCTATAAAATCTTGCAAGGATGTATCTTCATTTGAGCCTCGTGGGTTGTTTGATACCTGAAGACGAGAAGATTTTCGCAATTCGTTTGACCCAACATCGTCTTTTTTAAAAGCATCTGCGTTGAGTTTGAGTGATGGGCAATTGGTGACAGATTGTAACACTCGTTTCTTTTCAGCCACTAAAATTTCTTTCAAACTTCCTTCGCGAAATCCGCGAGGGTTTAAAGAACTAATAAGTAATTCTAACTGCGCATTTGTTGATACAAAAGACCATTTTACAGCTAATATTTTTCTTTTAGACCCGTGAGTAGGGCATTTATCACCGTCCGCACTGCAAATGCCAAACATAACTGGTTTCTCCGTAATCACATTAAGGGTATCTTCTTCTATAGCAGACTTTAGCCTAGTATCTAAAGCTCCATTAATTGTTGGATGATTATCACTTAATAGTTTGTGACTTTTAATTTGGGAATTAGTTACACCTTTAACACCACAGTTTTTGTCCTCCAAAGCTTCATTCTCTTTTCCGAAATCCCCGTTAAATGATTTCAGAGCTTGGTGACGAGCTAAGTTAACAGATAAATTAAACGACATGTTGGCGTTTATATTAGGATCGACAGGTGTTGGTTCCGGTAAACATGATCCTACTTCGGATTCGTCGTCTTCGATAAACAGTCCTGGAAGAGCACTAAACATCCAGTATCGCCGATAAGCGCGATCTCTTCCAAGTGGTAATAAAGTTCCTCTATGTTGCAATCGAAAAACGCACTCTGATAATTCTCGTTCCTTTTTCAAATAGTCTTGTTTATGCTTCATTTCCAATTCCGCTGCTTTTTCTTCATCGTCTTCTAACTCCTTTCTCTTTCGCTGTCGATTTACCGGCTCATTTTCGGCCGCTTTTTTGTCTTCTAAGCGTTTTTTTACCCTACATTTAAAAGAATTTAGTCTGCAATTCGACATTTACTCAAATAATAAAAGCAGCACCTGGCGGAAGCTTCTTCCCTTTCTCGACGCTGTTCAGCCCATTGCCATTGCTTTAAATCTAATTTGGCAACCTTAAGTTTTTCTAATCGTTCATCGATTTCATCGTGAATAGCAACGTGTGTTAAAAGTTGATTAACCAGAACCTTGAGAATTTTTATTTTCTCTCCTGAAATAGCTATTATAAATATGCATTCTATAAAATTAATTTTATAATACTGGTATAACATACTTGAGGAAAGTTCAAAGACTGTTTTGCATGTCAAACTTTTCATTAAGTCTGGTTCCTCATTTATTAATTGAGCAGAAGATTCGTCACGAAAAGTTGCATCTAAATTATTAGCTCGTATTCCATAAGTTAAAAAATGCAATCTTAAAATTTCAGTTAACGTAAAAGCGTCTAAAGTCAATTTTCGTAAAACTAAACCTAAAAAAAAATTAATTAAATCTTCATTTTTAATTTAAAAAAAACATTTAGTATTCACCGTGACTGCTAATGAAAGACGACATATGGCGGGAACTTTCTTCGTCTTTATCAACTTTGTCTTCGACTTCTTTTTTATCTAAATGGTCCAGATTTGCTTGATCAAGATCTTCTTCTTCTTGAAACTTAAACATAACTCGCAATAACAGTTGAAGCAGATCATTTAATGATCCCTGGATGTCACTTTCTACTACACAAGTTGCTAAAGTTTCAAAATTGAGTCCTTGAGGAAAAATGTCCTTAATTAGCAGTTGATCGGCGAAATTGTTTATGAACTCTAGAACCATAACGGCATCACCAAATAAATCATTTGGAACCCCGCAGTCAACTGGCACAAATCCGGGAAGTTCCTTTTATATAATATATAAATAAATAAATAAATAAGAAAATTTTTTTGTAAAATAATTCTTACCGTTAAATCGTCACATTCCAAATCGTCTCTTGGTTTTTGCCATTCTCTTAAACATTCTGCCAAGATTCTTTTTTCTTCTCTCTGCTTTTCCTTTTCCTAAATTTTCATCAATATTTAAAGGATATCTTTGACCATAAAAAAAATAAAAATATAAAACCTTTTCTTTCTCTTCTTTCATTTTTATACGCGCTTCAATTAATTTTTTCTTAATGTCTTCCTTAGCTTTTCTTCGTTCCTCCATTGCGCGTTTAGCCTTTTTAAGCGCCATAGCTGCTTCCTTGTTCATTCGTATACGTTCCGCATCCCTGGCAGCCTTGCTATTGTCTCTCTCCTGTGCTACAGAAGCTATTTTACAATTACAAAATAAATAAGGATCTCCTACAAAAAATATCCATTATGATATCGGTACCTTTGCGCTTTTTACCACTAGATTCCCCAGATTTTTTCCCCTTCTTTTCAATATTTTTAGATTTTACTTTTGAATTTACAGTAGAAGCAACCGCTCCAGAATGAGGAGGTAATTTTCTTAAATTATGGGATTCAAAATTTGGCTTACTACCATTAAAAATATCTTTAAAACGCATTTCAAAAATTTTGTATTTTTCCATTAACTTAGCCTAATAAAAACCAAAAAGAAAAAAATTATTGAAATAAACACTAAACATAAAAATACATATCTTAAAGAAAACTTATACCTTTACAACCCAAATTTCATTCACAACTTCACAAGCGTTCTTCAAAAGAAGTTTATTCTTTTCGCGCGAATATACACCTTTTTTTCTTCTGAAATTTTTAAATATCAAAGATAGTAATGATAAATCACATTTTATAAAACACAATAAATCTAAAAAATAAATTTAATGCAAGCCAGCCATTTTATAATTTTTTAATAGTAAATTACTTACGTAATATTAGGAGTAGAAACCAGTGGTAAATCGCCACCAGGATCGTCTAATTGCCTGACTTTGTATTTATATTTCGATACATTAGTATCAGTAGCAATGTCGTCACCTCCGTTTGCCATTCTAACAAATAAGACATATTCAACATAATCTTATCAAAGTATAATAATAATAACAAAAGACTTACTCCTCTCCGTCATTTTCAGTTGCAGCTTCGCTAACAGACTTCTTTTTGTTTGTTCGAGGAGCAATTACTTTTACCACTACACAAGCTTTTCTATAATAAGTAACGTTAATATTCGCAACAATCCTAATCAACAGTATAAACTTGCTTATTTCCATTAATAACAACATCTACATATTCTCCAACAAATAAGCGTCCTTTCATAAATGTAAAGACGTCGTGACATAATTCTCCCAATCTTAATCGTTTGGATAAACTCGCCAGGTAGAGAATAATCTTCTTAATGTAGACAGGCATAGCTTTCAGGTTATCTCTCGCCATTTTTTCTGAATCGAGAGCTTCAGCGTACGTAAGATCAGGTTTACCGGTCATTTCACATGTCCACGCCAAACTGTTGCATAAAATAATTCTTTCGAAAAAAGCTCTGCAATGTACAAGAAAATATTTTATTAGATTTCAAAGCTAACGTCTGTGGAAGCTATGCTAGATGTTATGAGAAAGAACCATTTTGTAAAATCATTGTTTGACCAAGATTTATTCTTCAGATTAATAATTAAGGGCGAGAGGTTCAAAGAAAATAGGGTAAAGAAAGAAAAATGGTGTCCTCCATGTTAATCATTTCGAACCACGTTTCCGTGACGTTAACTTTATTAATTTTATTAAATCGAAAGTTATAAGAACATAAAGAAACAAATAAAACTTACTCGTAATCTCGAAAAACCTCATTAGTTAATTTACAATAAAACAATTCTTCTTCTGGATCTAAATCTTCCGGTAAAGAAATTTTAACAAATTGTTGGCGTCGTAAGAGAGGCATTTTCTTTTCTTAAACAAAGACGACTACTTCCACACTTTTTTCTTTCTTTCAACTTGATACGCGATTGAATGATGGTTCCTTCAAAAACGATTTCCAACTTCTCTACTTTTAAGACATTTCGCCACAATCCTTACACAGAATAAATTTAATAAGTACATAACGAGCTATTAAATATCGTTACGTTCGAAGAGCTCTGCTATCTTCATCTGCTGCAATAAGGGCGACGAGCAAATCGATGCCAAAAAAGTACAAGTCTGGATATTAAACAAAGTGGAAAAATTCGCCGCTCTCATTCACACACTACTCTTCTTCCGCTTTAAATTAAAATTACCTTCTTTAAATAGTTGAGAAACTGCTGTCACAACAACGCCGAATTATTGAAATGTAATTCATTTCTTCATAGATACAGTCAACACTAGAAACCGGTTCAACTTGGCGAATTTTCCGATTGAATAGAACGTCAATTCAAGGCTCAACCTCATGATACAACTCGGCACCGCTGGTATGTTTACGCGCAGGCGGGAAACTGCATGGCGACATGCGCAAACGTGTACGAATATGAGACCATGGGTGAACATACCTGAGGAGGTAAGCGCAGCTACGTAGCATTGAGGTCCAAGTCAAAAAAGTTCACACACAGCTTATCATGAACTTCCCGTTTAATAAATTTAATGATTTTTAATATGAGCCAAGACATAAGAGGAATACTATAGATACTTACCTGAAAGAAAAAATTTATTTTTACAAATTAAAAACTGATAAATACAGGTTTATGATTTTTTCTTTAAAACTTTCATCTTATAAATTATAAATCATTCATTAATAAGCCTATGATTAAACTTTTAGCCACGAAATAAATTTAACTTTAAACGAAAATAGTATTTTAATTATATTTTGTACATTAAATTTTAAAGCTGTTTTTTTTTTTTGAAAGCCCAAATATTGAGATCGCAAAAATAATATTTAAGTTCCTCAGCCTTATTAATTATATATCAGTACCTACAGTATTGGAATAAAAATTACAATATACCGTATTTTCATGCAAGCATAATATTTATCTTTTTAAAATTATAGTTTGCGCATCTTCACTTAATACAAATAGTAATAAAAAAAACACCCACAGTAAAAATATATAACATAAATACTAACTACAGTACATTTATTTTAATGATCAGAAAACTATAATTTTCTATCGATGCATGCTGCATGCCAATCTAATACTCAGATTTTGATCTGTTAAATTTAAGGAACTTCTTTAAAACTATGCTATAAATGCAATAACAATTATCTATATAAATACTTTTTCCTTTTAAAAAAATGTAATGTTCAATTAGGTTAATTAAAAACGTTGAATTATATAAAAAAAATCCTTTGATGAATTTTATAATTTAATTATAAATAACTTTATACATGTATTTTATGTATTGGTACTGGCTAAATGCTGCTAAATTTACCCTATATAATAGGATTATTACATTGTACTTTACTGGCTTATAGAGAATGGTATGAAGAATAAGAATACATTTACTGTATTCGCATTGAGCAAAAATTGATTTGAACTAATGCATTTTAAGCTAACCGTTTGCTAGTAAACGTAAATAATTCTAAGCTCTTAAAACTTCTAATGCTAAATCCTCATATATGATAATACTCTAGCATAATTATCAATGTTTAAAGAACTCAATACAGTTCCAACTGTATTCATTAATAGAAATCTTTCTATTAAGTATGAACGGAAAATTGTACTATTGCTAAAAATTAAAAGCACATTATTTCTGTCCAGTAGCTGCTTTCCAAAATGATGAAATAGAGGCAACGGCAGACTGCATTAATCCACCTGCAGCACTTGCAGTTTCAGGTGGTAAAACATAATTGTGCTTAATTTGTTTCGTAATTTGTATATCCGGGTCATTTATCTATATAAAATAAATTTACATATTAAAAATAATTAAATGCCTAATAATAACAATAAGAGAAAAATACCTCTTCCCAATCTTCTAAGTTTTCCAGTTCTTCCGAGCTATTTTCTATCGGAACGTTCAAGTCATTAAATACTAAGTCAGATATTCTTTCAATGGGACCGATTCTAAAAGCAGATAAAGAATTTTAAATTTTAAAAATGTACCGGTATCTTAAAATACTGTCGTTTCAAACCTTCCTAATTCGCTGAAAGCAGGATTTAGCAAACGCGTCAAGTTGGCAGCACAGCTTTGCTTACTCAGTATTTGTGGGTCTACCTTTTGCTGAAGACATAGATGAAGAACATTAGCATTAAGTTTAGCCACCTTACTTTGAAAATCCTGTAAACTCATATCTTGACTGCAAAATTCGCTAAAAGCCAATTAAAATTATTAATTAGGGAAACAAATTTACAATATTTTTTTGCTGAAATACCTATAACAAAGACAATGTGGTAACCAAATATTCAGATAAAATGCCATTAATGATACCAGTTGGCAAAGATATGTAAGAGCAGCACTCACTCCGTAAGCTTGATGTTGATGAATGTTTGACAATGAATGACTTGGCATCAAATCTCTATTAGATGCTACTTAACCGCAAAAAAAAAATTAATAAGTTTATCAAATTGTAATTAATTAAAACCCCCCTCAATTTACAAGATTTCTGAGTGACCGCCAGATTCACAAGCAAATTCGGTACATTTCAATTTTCTATTTCACTACATTACAATATTTATATCCAGGTGCGTAGCCACCACGTCGTCGAGTAGGCAATGTCTATGGACATTTGGCGTCGCTCAAAGAGTAAATTGAGGGCGGTAAATATTACAAAATGAAATTCAATAATGTTACCCCAAGTACTGTAAAGTGAATAATCTCCATTCGCAGGTAGAAGTGCTTCAATAATTCGATAAAAAATATTTCCAGAATTTTCTGTATAAATCCATCGACCACACACGAAAGCAGTTTGTGTGGCTTCTGCTAAGGCACAAATTGTTGCTTGATTCAAACTATCTTCTTGACTAATTTAAATAAAAATAAAATTGAATCACAAAATTTTACATAATATTATATCAAATAATATTGAATGTAACTAACGGTTCATCAAATGAAACTCTGGAAAGTGGAAAAACCGAATCAACTAATTCATTTACTCGGATCTTGCGCACACTTTTTAATTGCGATTGTCTTTCATCCAAAACAACATTCATTTCTTCACTCTTTTTTAAAACTCTTTGTTCTTTATCCTTCACTTGGCCTAGTCTTTTAAAACTTTCCGCCACCTCTGAACGATGTTTTTTAATATTTTTAAACTTTGTAATGCTGTTCTTTTTCACTGTCAAAAATAATTTTTATTATAATTTTGTCTTAATTCGAAAAATGATATTATCGTACAATGTAAAACCTCTTGTTTAACATCAGCTATCGAAAGCTTATAAAGTCGAATTTTTTCTTGACAATCCTTTATTTGTGTTTTCTACAAAAAAATAAAAATTAAATTTTCAAATTAACAAAACATAAAATGTATTAAATTAATCAATACTATTTTATCAGCTTTCGAAATGCGCTCCAAAGCAATTTTTAGGCTAAAAAATAAATAAATTATTAAAAGATAAATATTTTATAAACAACATTTTTTTTAAAAAAATGTAAAATTATTATCTACAGCATTATTATGAATTAAATTACTTCGATAAAGCTAATAGACGCTCCCTCTTTAATTGCAGTAGCCGTGATTTCTTTTCTGAGAAGCTAAAATTATGACAATTTGCATTAATTTCAAACTTGAAAAAATAATGATGTTTTGGACATCAGCTGATCTCCATATCACCTTACCTTTCCTTTATTTCCTCAGAATTTTTCGAGTGTACAAAATCGCCACTTCCAATACAGTATTTACAATAATATCTGCGCTTCGGTGATAAACAAAGTGGACATCTTTCGCAACTAAAACAATATTTTCCATTGCTTTCTTCTAGCGAGGAAGTAATATCAAAATCATTCTGGCCCGAACAACTACCCTCACTACTCGACGTCGCCATTTAATTCAAGTTTATGGTTTTCAAGAAAAGAGGGGTGAAGCTTAAAATCAGGATGCATCACACTATCGCACCTAACAGTGTTCGTTACGTATAATAAGCCATAAACTGTGTGCTAAAATAAAAATTTTTTCTTATAGCAAATACACAGTGTTTACAAACCTTAATATATTTAACCGCGCCATCTAGAGGACGTTTTCAAAAATTATAAGAAAAAGTTTCGAAAAGAGTTGAACTGAAGAAGACAACCGTAGTGTAGTAAGTTAAATTGTTTTAATTTATAAATTAAAAATGTGATTTTTTAATGTACTGATTTATAGTTCGTAATGGTTAATAATGTCTGTTTGCTGCGCGAGGTATTGTAGCAATACACCACAGACGGGGAATAGTAAAACATTTTTTTTGTAAGAGCAGTCATGATGGTCTTATAATTATTCTGCTATTAAAGGTGATACAGTAGTGATATTTAATTCTATTTTTAAATTAGATTCCCCTTAAGTCTGCCAGAGATTTGTAAAAAATGGGTAATGAATATGAGTGGTGGTAAATGGCAGCCCTACCGAAACGCTGTCTTATGTAGTGATCATTTTGAAGAGGACCAGTTTGATTTTAGTGGTCCAACTGTAAAATTAAAACCTAGTGCTATACCGACATTATTCAACTCTCCCAAACAAGTATAAATATTTTATTTTGAAAATTTTTCGGTGTATAATTAACAATTTAAAATATTTAGGATTCATCATGTACCGATGTCTTATCATCGCCCTCTTCCTTACAATCAACTTTACAAAGTCTACTTTCGGATGATCAGTCTCAACGTTCGAATTTA
Organism: Polydesmus angustus; assembly: GCA_034698085.1. Classification (NCBI taxonomy): domain Eukaryota; kingdom Metazoa; phylum Arthropoda; class Diplopoda; order Polydesmida; family Polydesmidae; genus Polydesmus; species Polydesmus angustus. Next base: position 611 of record JAQGAY010001310.1, on the reverse strand, counting down.
AAGATCACATCGGTAACATCTTTAGCTCATCTTACACCAAGTGGACCACAAATATCTCTACTAAATAACCAATCATTATCATCAGCAGGTTTAAAATTGCCGATAAAGATTGATCTGCTTTTAGATACTCCTACTACATCATCGACTGTAAATACATTGCAACCAACAGCTGAAAAGTCCAGCCCTGTAAGCAGCTACAATAAAATTCTAAAGATAGATTAAAAAATCTGTTTTATATTTTGCAGATGGTTAAAAGGCGTAAAATATTTATAACATCAATTGAAAAACTACCTGAAAAACCAGAATCAACGCCCGAGAAAGATAATTCATTAGAACCTATTCTGACAGAGCCGATTAAGTCGGTAGCCACACCAACTATAGCTACACCTGCTCTGATTAGGCCAGCACTTTCGCTGTTTAAGCTGGCACCCACACTGATTGGACCACCCATTCCTAGTAATCTAGCAACTACACAAATGAGACCGACACTTTTGCTGTTTAAGCGAGCACCCAATCTGATTGGATCAACCAATCCGATTAAACGAGCACCTACACCGATTAAACCAGCACCTATACCGATTAAACCAGCACCTATACCGATTCAACCAGCA
>JAQGAY010001309.1:0-15185 GCA_034698085.1 Polydesmus angustus | reverse complement strand
ACTGCCAATTTCATTTACAATACCGCTGCACCGAAATGTATAGGCCTACATACAAAAACATTTCGTTTTTTAAAGTAGAAAAATGAATTATTTGCGGCAGACGCAATTGATGTCGTCATAGATACGTTCTCATAAATGTAAAAATTTATTAAATGGATTCGATAGGAAAGAAATTATATTCCAGACATAATGAAATCTAAAGTCCATTTCATTTTAATAAATGCATTTTTTTCCCTCGGATAACATCTAAAATTTCGCTCAAATCTTATAATGAGAGAATCCAATTATTGATAATATGTTTTTAGACTAGTTTTTAAAATAATTATAGGGGCATTTAAAGTGCATTTTTATATTATACATTTTCAAAGTTGAAATATTAATTAAAAAATGTTTACTCTATGATTAAAAATAATTTTAAAAAAAACTGATTTTTTATAAAAACAAAAATGGGTAAAAAATAACATTGTTAAACGGTTTTTAATCAAGAAGCAAAAATTATTTAACAATATTATTCTGACAAACTATTGCTTTGATAACAAATCATTTTTTCCCTATTATTTGAGCAACTTTTATGTTCAAAAAAATAATAAAAATTGAAATTAATCAATGTCTAAAAAAAATATTAGCCTATTTTTTAATAGTTGGTATCAAACAAAACGAATCAAAAAGTTGATATTTTATTATTCGTAAATACGATTTTTTTCTGCTAGTCTAAACTTTAATGAAGAATGATATAGTTACCCTGAATAAATCAATACACTACGCGCTTCTTAGGAAAATACCAAAATCTTACTACGGTTACTAATCCGTTTGGAATAATACAATAAGAAAAACAACAGATTAAAATTGCGGCGGCGCCATTAATTTATTTAAAAAAAAAAAATCGGTTTTTGGGAAAGTGAGTAGTGATTAGGGCTTATAATTATTCAAGTGCATAAAATTAAAGGTAAGCTACTTATCCCGGAGCCAAATTCAATTTCTTTCTGTTTGAAAATTCTTTGGATGCTAATTACCATTAATTCAACGCCTACTCAACGAAATGTGCTAAATACCACCCCATCAAACCTATTTGAACGCAACATAATTATTCGCGAAGCAAACTGCATCTTAGTTGAATTAATCTTAAAAAAATTCCACGCGCCATAATTATACCTAAAAAAAACATGTGGCGTGGCACTAATTTTGTAATCCCCAGGTTTAAAAAAAAATTAACGTTAAACTTAGTCGAATTTCACTCGAAGTTAACGGCGGCAACCACATAATTATTATTAGAAATGACTCGAGTCATTTTAAAAAGAAAACATCTTCAATAAATGACCCCCCCCCCCTCCTGCATTTTACTATTAAAAATAATAATTATTGGTATTTAGTTCTGAATTTTTTTTTACGATGTACTGAATTCATTATTTTTACAATAGCAAAATATTTACGTTATTTTTCTATGCTAATTTTGCTAGAAATGCAAGTCTTCTATGCTGAAAATTGAAACTTACGCAAGTACTTAAAACCATTTAAAAAAAGCACAGATAAATTAAATTTAAAGGTAAATAGTTCACTCCAAAAAATATAAAATAAAACCTACACTATGAGAAATAAAAACAAGTACCATATCGGTAAATGCTATATTTTGTTTAAAAAATCTTTAGGAATAAACTACAATCATATAACTATCCATTTAATATGCTTTTAATAACAAAATATCGCGATTAGTATAAATCTACTTAGGATTTTTCTTTGAAGATGTGTTCCCTTTTTTAAGTGGAATTGCAAACTTCATTGGTTGCATAGTATTAATTCGACATTTGAGACTTACAAAAAAAAAAAAAAATGCAAAAAGTTTGTTTTTCCACACAAAAATAATCTATCTCACTAATACTGTAATAGATCAAAAAATAAATTTCGAGAAAATTGGGATTACGCGCCTTTTTCAAAAAGACCAATTTAGAGAATTTAATATTATACCGGTAATTAAATTTTTATAAAGAATAAACTAATTTATTTTAAAATTTTGTTTACCGTTTTTTCACTTTGCTGGTGAAGAAAAAAACTAAGTTAATATTTCTATCTCCACTTTAAATTAAATCTCTTTTAAATTATAAAATTATATATTAAAAAAAACCTATTTTAATAGCTAGTTCATCCGATTAATTACAACAAAAATTGTATTATTGGAGATGAAAAAGCTACCTTCCGTCCCGAAATTCACTTCACCAAATGATTTTCCCCGCCCCCAGCCACCATCAACGCCTGACGTCAGCCCATAATATTTTTGCCAAATATTGCCATTTTGTTTAAACAGTTGAAAAAAAAAAAAGCTTTTTACAACACCTTTTAATTCAATAAATATAAAATTTATTTCTTGAGTAAATTCAAACACGTGAAAAAGTCGTGGAAAATAATGTTTAACCGTAATAAAATGTCGAAAACGCGACACAGCCACGCGCAATACAGGTTACAGATAAGGAAATTTCAACGTTGTATTTTTACAGATGTACTTTTATTGTTTAATTACAGTAGCGAAAAAGCAATTTTAACTAAAATAAAATTAAAACCATAAAAATAGATGTATTTTTTTTGGATATATAAACCGTTTAACGTTTCACAAAAAAATACAGATTTAACAAATCTTGTTAAAACTGTACTAAAATTTTAAAATATTTTCATTAATCATAATGAAGGACTTTACCAAAATGTTTTTTGTCTTGGAGTTGTCGATAATATTGTTGATCGGAGTCGATAGGTCTTCGGGCATAGACTTGCCGTCAAACAAACTTCCACTCCCCAAAGTCGGGACCACATCCTGCAGCTCTTATAACGCCGCCAACGTAAGCCGTGACGATGTAAGTTTCACATTTTAATCAAATAATAATGTTAACGAATTTTCAATGTCCAGTTTCTTTATTGCAGCCGATATTTAAAGACAAAGCTTGTTACATCCAAAGAATGTTTCAAGGACCAGCGGCAAGTCCTACGGTCAAATGCAGTTACACTAATATAACCAGCGATGTTAACGCGGTAATACAAACATTGTATGATATACCGTTAATACCGGGACTACCGGGACTACCGGGACTACCGGGATTTCCTTTCCTTTCTCTCGTGCCTGCGCTCCCAATCGGAACTTCCAGCGTGACCACTTATAGTATTGCGTAAGTAAATCACATTATATGTATAATAAATTCTTTAAAACTTTATGTTTAAGCGATGGAAAAATATATTAGGAGCCGTCCATTAATTATTGCGTTAACCATTTCGTCAAAAATAATATTTACACGGTTACACCCCTCCCCCCCCCCCCCCAAAAAAAAAATCTATTACTAATTGAAATGCTAATAGCGATAATTATTATTATTGAAATTGTAGAAAAAGCAGAATGTTATTTTACTTTTCACTAAATAGTACTATCATAAAGTAGGGATGCGTACCCAGCGTTGTCCCGTATGCGCGCGGCTGATTTTTTCCTGGCAAGCGTTTTTCTTTTCCTTCAGCAAAAGATGGCTTGTTTTCCCGGCTAGCAGTTCAATATTATTGTCGGACGATCAGTTCTTTTTTGGTGAAAAGTTACCTCCGAATTTTCGAAGGTCACTTTAAAATAATTGTCGCCTGTTATAAAAAAAAAAACAAAAAAAAACAAAACACTAGCATAGCTAAAAACGGCGCAATTTTACAGAGAAACTCAGAAAGCTTCTTTTGTAGAAAAATAATTCTTTTGTTGGTATTTCAGAAAATGGCATTTCTCAAAAATGAAATTTTCCAAGCTAAAATGTTTGATGGAATATAACAATTTTTTTTTTATTGAATGTTTTAAAATCATGTAAGTTTTAAATTAAGCAATTACGTTTTTAATTATGTAAGTTTCAATGCTGTTTATGCTTTAAAAAGAATACAGTTGAGAAAGTTGAACGTTGAATTTTATAGAAATCAAATAAGACGCACAAGTTTAACATAATTAAGTTAACTGTTAAGTTAAGTGACTGTAGCATTATTACTTACTACTTACCGTATATTATTTTTTTAAAATGATTTATTGCATTTACATTTACATACAGAGGATAGTAAAGTTATAAGCTGCTAAAAATGAGTGTCAAAAGTTATTTTGTTCAACTTTTATTTATTTTTATATTTATATACGGTACAGAAAAATCCTTACGAGTTTCTCTGTAAAATGACATTTTTTTTTTAGTTTTTAGAATAATTGCTAGGTATTTTTTAGTAACAGGCAAAAATAATTGAAAAGAACCTTTTTCCCAATACAACATGCTTAAAACTCAGTCCTAAGAGCGCTCAATTTAAATATGAATTACTGTATCGGTAGCTATTTAATTAATAAGGTCCTAAATTTTAATATTTTTTTTGTCCCAGTTGAGCTAGAAATATTCGCTCGATACACCATACATGCAACTAAAATATTTTTAATGATTTTAGGTTAGATCGTTTATAAGCTACGAAGTAACGAATATACACGTACATACACAAAAAGCATCCCTCTTAGAATAATTATAGCCTAATTATAGATTTTATTCTCCTATTACAAAATATTGGATTTAATTTTTTTGCGTTAATTAGAAAAAAAATATATTTAAAGGCAACATTTCCTAAACACACTCTCCCTCTTCCTTCTCAATAAGAATAATAATTGCCTAACGTTTTCACCACTTCCCCATTTTGATGACGCAATTAATGGGTGGTCCCTAAAAGCGCGAGATAATGAGAGTAAACATCGATATCATGTAAATTAATCAAGTTAAATTAAACTTTGAACAGAGACAACGCCACGAAGACTACTACCTACACCTATGCCGAACTTCAACTAGGACAATCTTACATCGTAAATATTCAAAATATTAACCAGACCGCAATAAGTGTGTTTGTAAGGGTGAATACCGACGGTTACTCATTCATCACCTGTTTGGTCACCGATACTAAAAACCCCATATGCACTACTATTTTTGGTATTTACATTTAATTCACTACTGTATTATAAATTTGTGGAGGTCTTTTTTAATAGTTATTTTTTTGTTTGTTTGAAAGCTGCGGTGGTGTGCACCTTTGTTCCTGACGCGACCCAAGATAAGATCGACGGATTACTGGAGGACTTTACAAGGTACCCTTTCGGGTTTGACAAAATTATGTATAAAGTGGATCAGAATTCTACTTCTTGCGAGCCTTGTTGCCGTCCATACTTGCCGTAACCGTAAAAGAGTGACGTCAACACACGTTATTTCGGATGGCTTTCTATTAATTAAGCAACTATAACTTTCAATATATATTATTATAACCGTACATATTATATCAAAGTAAGGTGACCGTGTGTACTACGTATTTTTCAGACCCTCTATACTATCCTAAATTAGTACATACAGTCATGTACTTTAAAAAAAAAAAAAAAATTTAGAAAAAAATGCAAAAATTAGTTTACAATTTCAATATTTCAAACAGTGTTTGGACAAAAATCACAAATCAGAATATTATATAAAATCTAAATTTTGGCTTTTTTAGGACGAAACGTTTTCACTTTTTGTTGTGTATATGCACTTTACTTTAAGACGTTAAAAAAATCTTTTAGTGTACAGTACTACATTCCCTGTTTCAAATTACACGGTCACCATAAGAAAAGTTTACGCCAATTCAATGTAATTTCCAAAAACGCGTAAATAAATTTAAATATCAAATTATTATTATTTTAATTTCGTTTAACGATAAAACGGACAGTGACATTATACGTAGATGTTAAGAGAAAAGCTAAAAATTGAAATCATTGCGAATTATTATTTTAAGTTTGTACAATCATTTTACAGAGAGTACTAATAATAATTAGCGGTATAAAAAATATTAATTTTTTTTTTCGTAAATCACAAATTATGAAGGTCCATATTTTTGACAAAATTAAAATAAATAAAATAAGAACACAGATTAAGTGTATCGGTAGAAATTGCATGGATTCTTACGATGGATTACATGACCAGTATATACAAGAAATCAATCTGTCTTATGACGACAAATTTCAGTAAAATAAAAATAAAAAGTATGCAGTAATCCGAAAGAATCGATACTCCGAAAATGCTAAGTAGTTAGACCATTAATTATTTACATAAATATTAACCGGCATCTAGTTTTGTTTTAGATTGTAATAGCTAAATGTAATATTTAGAAAACGTTTTCGTTCACTAGAATTTTAAGAGCACTTTATACAGAATACGAATCTTAAGATTTCATAAGCTAAATAAAAAAAAGTAAATAGAAGTATTTTTGAGAATATATACCAGTAATTTGATTTTATTCGTTTTTTTTTTTTTTTGGATTTGATTTTTAGCATTCCATCTTATCCTACCGATCCTATTACGAGTACAAGATTCTTAGGGCGAAATTGATTTACGACAACTTTTTCCAAAAAAAAAATATTTAATTCTGTATTAAGTTAAAACAATTTCAAATGCGCTGAGTGCATTGAATTTAAAATTCATTCAAAGTACAAGCAATTTTAAACGAAGAAAATTTTATCTTACCGTACATGTACTTTTCTCGCTAATAAAATATTATATACAGTAGGTATATAAAAAATTTCGAATAAAACTAAAAACAAAAAATTACAAATTTACTAAAAACTAAAAAAACAAAAAAACAGAATTGCCGTGTTTGAATTTTATTAATTAGGCGTCTTATTATAATATGCAATTAAATCTATATTTTGCCTTTTTATAAAAACCGAACAATATTATTTAATAAATTTATCTCATTTTTTAAAAAAATTATATTTTTATTAATGATATTATTCTTTTTAAACTGTTAAAAAAATTTTTGTGGATTAGATCTAGTAAATAGCAATTTAATTATAATTGGTGGTAAATGTACTCTACTGTATATTAAATTTACCGCAGACATTTTGTTGGAGATTTTATTTCTCGTTAATATTACGACCGCTAAATGTGCACGCAATTGCATTTTTAAAGACTCGTATGAGAATAACATATTTTGTATTAATAAAAACATTGTTTCAAATAATATTGTAGGGAAAAATCAAAAGTCGATTTACGAAATTAATTTTACATAATTATATCCTACAAAAAGGCTGCTTGTCTTTTTACGCTTAAGGTCACAAATTAATAATACCATAACGAAATATATTTTGATACTCTGAGCTTGTATTTTTTAAAATCAAAAAATGTACCCTAAAGTTTTGATTCAGACTTTCTATTAATACTAATTATCAAAAAAAGATTTTTATTTTATTTATTAAAGAAGTTAAAGTTGAAACGATAGAAAGCAGAACCCAAGCATTTTTTTAAGAGGTAAATGCCGTTAAGCGCGAGGCGGATAAGACGTGTGCACCTACAATTTAAATTAAAGTTTTATTTTACCCTACTGACATTTGAATTAAATACTGTACAAGCAAAACATAATTTATAATATTATTCACCTTACAATAACTTTAATTACCGTAACTAGAATACAATCATAATGTCGAAAACACGCTATTTTTTATCAATTATTGCTAAATTTAAAGGATTTAAATTGAAATCAAAAAATAAAATAAATAAAACGTATGAGAAGTCATAATAATCATTGTTTTTATGAGCATAATAATTCTGTTTCTATTATTTTTGTTTTTAGACATTTTCTGAGTATCAACTACACTCATATACAATGTACCGGCAAAATAATGCAATTACATGATTGTACAGTAGTACAAATATAAATAAGATTTAACTTTTCAAAATGACCAAATTAAATATAATTTTAAAAAAAACTAAATTTTATGAAGGATTAACGAACCAATTCTGTTTTAAAATTGCTTACCGAATAACTTTGGTGGTGAATAAAAATCTAATTATTTTCTCTATCTCAACTTTAAATTAAAAATTTAAAAAAAAATCTATTTCAATGGCTAGTTCATACGACTAATTACACTTAAAATTGTACTATTAGAGATGAAACAGCCATCTTACTTCACGAAATTCACTCCTCAAAATGATTTTCCCCGCCCACCAATCACCATCAACGCCTGAAATCAGCAAATAAGATTTTACCACATTTTATTTAAACAGTTGAAGAAAAATAAAAACTTTTTATAAAACGTTTCAATTCAATAAAAATTTATAGCTAAACTGGCGCGTAAAAGTTTTGAAAGTCATGTCAAACATCATATAAAATATTGAAAGCATTTTATCGAATGGGAGGTATTAATTAATGTAAATAATTATAAAAAGAATAATTCATTTTCATTAAAATTCGACTGATTTATTCATGTTTCAAAACAAACGTCATCCAACGAGCATCCTATATATTGCATCTTTCACAGAACTGAATCGATTTTAGACAACTTTGTTTTTAAAATTAATAATATGACAAAATATTATAAATTAAAACGTGCCGTGCGCGTTGATTTTAAAATTCTTTGCAAGTACAGTATAAGCAATTTTAAATGAAGAAATTTAACTTATAGTAATTTCCTCGCAAATAAAATATATACAGCACTCGTATATGAAAAAAATTGCGATTAAAATTAAACACAAAAATTATAAATAATTTACAAAAAACTAAATTTTAGTAAATTACAAATTTCAGGAGTGCAAAATAAATTATTTTTGAACCACGTGGCTAAATTTTAAAAAATTGAGCTCGTAAAATATTCTCGTTTAAGCTTTTATTTGTGTAAAATTTAATTTAATTTGGCAAAATCTTTTTTTTTTCTTTTTTAATATTGCAACCAATCGTTTAGTGCGCTAAACACAAAGTAAACTCGAAGTAAAATGTAACAGTATTAATACATTAAAAAAAAAGTAAAAGTGTTTTTTCATTTCAAAAACACATTTGACGTGGCACTAATTGAGGTCACCAATGGGTCATTTTAAATAAGGATTAAAGAACATCTTCAATAAAATAAAATTTTCTGAAGAATCAAAAAAAAAAAAATTGTTGGAATTTAGTTCTGATTTTCTTCAAGAGTAAAGTAGAACCATGTACGGTACTGAATTAATTTGTTTTAAAATAGTAAAATAAAATAATTAATATTAATATTATTAGCAGGTTGTTTGTATAATTAGTAGGCCTATGTACCTTTTTTTAAAAATATGCTTCGTATACTGTACTAAAAAACTAAAAGGTGTACAAAATACTCAAACGCTACTTTAATTAAAAAATGCCTTAAAAACACAAATAATTTAAATTTAAATGACTTACGCTGAACAACGTAATTCCAATAGCTTTTTTTCGATAACACTGCAGTTCACTTCTAAAAAAATAAAAACTTATTAGAAATCAAAATAGTTTTTTCAAGGATAAACTACACTCCTATGCATAGCTAATTATAATGTAAGCTGATATTAGAGTATGTGCGCCTTAGCTTTTCAACTCCTTTTTATGCTTATAGCTTATGTTTATGACGTTCGAGTTTGGACCTTGAAACTTAAATTTGTAAAAAATAAATGATAAAAATGAAGAAATTAATTCTAAAGTCCAAATTCGAACGCCATAAGCATAAGCTATAAGCATAAAAAGGAGTTGAAAAGCTAAGGCGCTCATACTCTATTAACCAAAATTATATCACAATTAGTACAAATATAATTACGGACTCTTTAGGGAACCCTTACCTTTTTGCGCGGCACGTTTCAAAACATTGATCTAAATTATTCCTCGGGGATATTTAAGAAATGCAAAAAATGTAATTTTTCTACTCTAAAATAACGCATTTCACTAGATGATTGGCAAAATCAAATGAAACACTTAATTTTAAAAATTATTTACCGTTTCACTTTGCTGGCAAATAAACATTTAATTAATTTTTCTATTTATCTCATTTAAATTCTAAATTAAAAAAAAAATAGAAAAATATTAATTATTTCAATGGCTTCTTCATTTAATAAATGACACCAAAAATTATATTATTGGAGATGAAACAGCCACCTTACTACACCAAATTCACTTCACCAAATGACTTTTCATGGCCTCCAACCGCCATCAACGCCTGACGTCACGGAATAGTATTTTTGCCAAATGTTGCAATTTTATTTAAACAGTTGAAAAAAAATTCATAAACAACCTTTTAATTCAATAAAAAATTTATTTCTCAGCTAAATTCACGTGTAAAAGTTTTGAAAGTAATATCAAACATCGTATAAAATGTTGAAAGCAAAGCTCGCGTTTTTTTTTTCCAAACACAATATACGGATTGAAAATTTCTACATTATTTTTACAGTTGTGCTTTATCGTTTACTTAATAAAAAAAAACACTTGAATCTCGTATAATAAAATAAAAACCATAAATATTTTTTTTGGATATATAAACCGTTTCACATTTCACACAAACGCACAGATCTTAATAAATCTAAATAAAAGCGTAGTAAAATTGCGAGGAAAAAAATTCAGTTTCATTAATCATAATGAAGGGCTTTACCAAAATTTTCTTATTGATTGAATTATTGTCAATAATATTTTTGATAGAAATCGTAAGCAATGGGATTGTTGTGAATTCCTATGATCTCCCCCCCGATGGACATACGGTTTGCAGCCAATATTCCAAAACTATAGTAAGCCGCAACAATGTAAGTGTCACAATTAATCAATTTATAATAATGTTAACGTATTCTTACCGTCAAATTCTCTATTGCAGAAAATTTTTAAAAAAAGACCTTGTTTCATCCAATACATGTTTAAAGGACCTAACCCTGGTGATAACAAATTGAAATTCAAATGCGCCTACGCTAATATAACTAGCAGTAATAAAATTCCATCTTACCTAAATGGCTTTTTTGGTGGAAATAAAGCAAGTTTGGACGACCTTAGCAGTAAAGGCACTTCAAGCATTACGGTCTATTCTACCGAGTAAGTAAATCGTTAAAAATAAATAGTTTAAAAAAAAAATTAATATCGTATTTTAGTGACAAAAAAATAATAATATAGGCCTATTAGTGTTAGTTGAGGAGCAGTCTAATTAATTATGTCAACAATATTATTGTATACGTTCGCTTCCCAAGGACTCAATCCACATGTCAACACAATTACGTCACAAATAATAGTCCCCCCCCCTCCATTCCTTTCCGAGCGCTCAACTTAACTTGGTATTCTAAACTTTATTTTTAAAGTTTTTATTTCAAAATTCTAAGTTCGATCATTTCTGACCTGCGAAATAGCGGATAAGCACACGAAAATTACCCTCTCAATCTTATTCGTTTATGCATAAAATGGTTTTTATGTACGGTACTACATTTTCAAATCTATAAAAATATAAAATTATACTCCGTAACAATAACATACAATCTCAAAATGTGTTACTACTAACGTGTGTCCTTAAAACTACGAAGCTTTTAAAAAACGAATAAACAAGTCAAATTTTAATGAAAATGAAATAATTTTTTAATATTTACATAAAACAACACCTCCGATTTAATAATAAAAAAATAATTTTAAGAATGTGACCTCTACAACTGAGTCGGCACGTAGGCCTAATAATACGCTCAACGAAATTTGCATTATGCCTACGGTAGATGCCGGCACGTGCCGAGATGCAGTCGGCAAGTGCAGGCTGCAAGTCCGCAAAAAGCTTTAGCCGTCAAATGTGAGTGAGCTCGTTTACACGTGCCGACTCTGTTGGAGAGGTCACATTCTAAAAATTATTTTTTATCGTTAAATCGGAGGTGGTTTGTATGTAAATATTCAAAAATTAATTCATTTTTATTCAAATTTGACTTTTTTATTCGCTTTTTAAAAGCTTCGTAGTTTTAAGGACACACGTTACAATAATAATTATTATAATCAATTATGTTTTGGCTATTTTATTTATTTACCGGTAGTTTTTTTTTTTTTTTTTTTTTTAAAATTTTTTTTTTTTTTTTTTTTTTTTTTTTCAAATTTGTTTTTTGGTGGAATTTATTTCGACGAAACTTAATTTCGGCTGTCCATGCAATATCAAACATAAACTCCAACAAATAATCTTGAAAGTATTATTAGTAGCATAGTGTTAGTAGTATTGAGCTTGAGTTTTACTTCAAATTGAAGAGAAAAAAAAAAATGTGCGTCAACTTATGTTAAACATCCGCTGTACTCCTTCTCCATAGGCCTACTAATTAAATTATACTTGACTTTCCTCCCCCTGTATCCCCACTTCTCTTCCTCATTTTGTTGACATAATTAACGGATGGTCCCTAAAAGCGTGAAATAAGAGTTCAAATAAACATTAAGAACGTGTAACAGTAAAAATTAAAGTTAAATATTGTCTAATTAATGAACTGAATTTTGAACAGTTCCAACATAAATTCATGTGTACCGATAACTGACTATTACATCTATGCCGAATATGGAGGAGGGAGATGTTTTACCTTTAATGTGAAACCTGCAAGTAAACCAGGAACCGTTAAAGTAGATAAGACCGTAATAAGTACGATGGTTAAGGCAACTGAAAACGGATACTCATTGATCTCTTGTATGCTTGATTTTAAAAACCTAACCAAATGCAATGTTATTTCTGGTGCTTAAACTTGATCAATTTATACAAAAAAAAATTTATTAATTACTAATTGTTTTTTGTTTGAAAGCCGCGTTTGTGTGCACCTTTGATCCAAATGCAAGCAATGCTACGATCGAGGAATTGCGCGGAAGTTTTTTTAAATTTCCCTTGTACAATGGACCATTTTTGCTGAAAGTGGATCAGACAGATGACAGTTGCAAAGGATGCCGTCCAAATTCACCAAAGTCATAAGACGAGTAACAACAACAAGCACTATTTCAAATATATCCTATGTTATTTCAAATATGCAAGTATATAATATCAAAATATATATGTATGAATTCAATGTTTCTACATTTCAAAATGTTATTTTAATTTCGTTTAACGATAAAGCGAATGCGACATTAAAATTTAATCTAGAAGATCACATAAAAATTAAATGCACTATTAATTATTATTATTCTAAGTCTGAACAACACACACAAATAAATAAATAAGGACAAAAATAATTATCCAATGTAATCGAAATTTCTTGTAAACAATTTGACGTTCCAAATTTAGACATTCTAAATTAATTAATTAAGCAACTACCAGTATAACTTTTTTTAAAAAAAATATGTATACAGATATACCCTATATAATAATAACGTGTGTCCATAAATATACGGCGTTTAGAAAAAGCAAATAAAAAAGTCAAATTTTAACGAAATTGAATAATTTTTTTTATAATTACTTACAACGACACCTCCGATTTAAAGACAAAAACCAATTTTTAGAATATGACCTCTACAACTGAGTCGGCACGTGTTAACTCGATTAGCCGATTTTTCAATAACTTTCTTGCAAGTGTATTAAAAATTACGCACTGTTTGAGTCTGACAACATTGTTTAAATTTTTTGTTGATAAAATTTTTAGAACATTTTTAGAATGCTGTCACTCACATTTATTTATCAGGTGTTGTTAATGAGGATAATAACTTTATTGTCATGGAGCTGATGACAATTGAACAGCGCATTCCCGTTGTCAAAACTTTTTATAAAAATAATGGTATTGCAGCGAAGACCGTAAGAAAACTTCGCGAGACTGAATGGAGGAGGTTACATGCCAGATATTATTTTTCATTGTTAAATCGTTGATATTATTCTAAATTAATTTTAAAAAATTTATTTATTTTCATTAAAATTTGCCATCTTTATTCGCTTTTTAAACTGAAAAAACTGCTAATTGAGTTAACACCTGCCGACTCAGTTGGAGAGGTCATATTCTAAAAACTGTTTTTTATCTTTAAATCGGGGGAGTCGTTGTATGTAATTATAAAAAAAATTATTCAATTTCGTTAAAATTTGATTTTTTTATGCACTTTTTCTAAACGCCGTATATTTATGGACACACGTTATATATGTAACTATGCTATTCTTATAAATTCCAAGAAGTTAACGTTACCAGTTGTATCGTATTGCACTTTTTTTTAGTTTTCTTATTAATTTTGGTTTTTTAGTTTTCATTTAATATTTTTTTTTATTTTTAATTATTTTTGCTAATTAATATAGTGTGTCCAAACAAATCTGAAAGTTTTGAAACAGGAAAAAATTAATAAAAGTTTAATGGAAATGCAATATTTTCTTTATATTTAAGAATATAAGGAATTACATTAGAAATATTTTTAGATGTACAATTGATTTATTCTTTTCAAGGCAAATTATTTTCATTCCTACATTATCTGTCTCTTTAGAATTAGCAGAACAGACATTTTTAAAAGATTTTAAATTTTGTGTTTATTTTTTCTTTTTGACGAGTGGACAATGGGTCATGATTTAATGACAGATACTTACATATGCATGAAGTAAGGCTTGTTTGTTTTGCTAATATTAAACAAATTTTATGTTAACTTTTTTTTTAATTATTTTTTTAAATATTTTTATATTTTAAATGTGATTGCTGTCCTTCAAATAAATTACGTCATGTTTTTCATACATAATCAAGTTAAAAAAAATTAAATACCACAATGTTCTGATTAAACCGAAGTTTTGGTTAAGTATTTAAAAATCAATGTCCGTAAAATTAATTTGAAATAAAACTTTTATCATCAATGGATAAATTAAATTTGGTTATATAAAAAATAGTTGTTAAATATAAAAAGAAAAAATAGTCTGTCAGGAATATAATTACCGGTATTTACAGTAACTGTACGAACGATTGGCGTTTGTTAATACGAGTATGTTATAACTTTTTTGTAAAATAAATTGGCCTTACAAACTTGACAAGATCAAATTTACATACTATTTAATACAGTACCGGATAATAAAACATTAGAAAACAATATTATTATGGAAAATGCAATTAATTTTTTTAATTACGATATTACAAAATTAAAAATGTAAAAAATAAATTTACAATTTCCTTTCAAATTTAAATTATAAAAACTTCATAGTTAAAATTAAGAAATGTAGGGAGACAGGGACTGAGGAACCCCAGATGAAGTAACATTGGCGCCATCTAGTGGCGAAAGCAAGAATGTAGCACAATCGTCGGTTTAAAGTTTTAAAGTTGAGTCATAGTTACAATTTATTTTTATTATTTTTAAGTTTATAAAATAATAATAAAAAAGTAATTTACTACCGTAGTTGCAGGGGTTTGGTTCTTTGGATAATAATAACAATAAACTCTGTAACGAATGTAGCGCCATCTAGTGGCATCTTTTGCCAACGTGAAACTTACTCTAACAACATTAGATATCGAACG
>JAQGAY010001308.1:0-15199 GCA_034698085.1 Polydesmus angustus | reverse complement strand
AGGAGTTACAAACGAGTTTACTGTTTGCGTAAGAAGTTTGTTTGCGGTTTTTGAATGGGGAAATGAAATCGTGTAACCTCCTACGCAAGGTTCACTCATGGCAATTGCACATGTATGATAGGAACAGCTGATGACGTACAACTGTATCGTTGATAAGCCCCAGCTGCTATCATTTAAACTAAACCAGTTTAAGCTGAATGTAAAATTAACAGTATAATTTTTTTTTTTAAATTTATATTTCAAGTATTATCGAGGTGTAAGATAATAGCTTTTTTTTTAAAGAAAAATGTAACTATTTTACTAGGCCAAGGCTGAATAGCTACATGAAGGCTGAAAGCACCAGAGGGAAAAAAAATCCGCAATGATATTCATCCGCGCGCTATTTGTTCGCACATTAATATAAGTTTACTTCGATTATCTTAATTATTAACATTTGTAAAATACTTTATTCTATTAAATTATACTATAAATATTAACTTGTGTAATTAGTTTTACATGTAGAAAGTTTCGGGGTTATTCGATGCACGAATACTGTAACTAGAAATGTTTCAACTTGCGTTTAAAAAGAGGATGGCTTTCTCTCCTACCTTTTCAATCCACCAACCCGCAAAGCCCATCCTACATTTAGACGTGAGCTAGGGTTTCCGCTACAGAGCGGAAGTAACCGACGATTCGGATAGCTCTGCGTTTACTAGCAGTATGATTTTCTATTAACGAATAACAAAGGTTACACAGCGCGTATTTCTTCGCCTATTTCGATGTGAAGTGTATTTATTCAATTTTTGGATTATGCCGAACGACGGATTAACAAATAGAATTAACATCGAACCAGGTAGGTGTCATTATTATTTTTTTTTTGATTCAGCATCGCTCGTCTCGAGCAACGACTCGCACGCAATCGAGGGTAATCGTTTCCCACCTTAAAAAAAATATTTATATACATTCTATCTCCTCATCGCTTCAACCCAGCGCGCGCATCAATATTATTACAATACTTATTCATTGGAAATGTTTGGTCTTTTTTCGTAGAACTTTACTTTCTCATTTCTCAATTTTTGAAGACCGGACCGTGTCGAAATGCCTACCAAGTGAGTTGTTGATTTTTTGGTAGCGGGGGATCGGGGGTGGTTCGCGGGGCAAAAATGTTTGTTGGCTTTAATAGGGATGGAAATATTTTTTGTTTCAGGCGTTGATCGGAGAAGTGGAAGAACATAAGGTGAGTGTCAATCTCCGCGTGGACTCCACGTGCTTTTCACACAAAATAAAAACAAATCTCGGTACCTACATATGTATCGAGAGACTCCCTCTCATCTCCTTGCTAAAATCTTTTAACCCTAAAACGCTCGTTTGTATTTATCTCTCTCTACCTTCGCCCATTGCAGTTGCTGCCCAAGCGCTTGGACTGGTTAGGTCAAGAACATGACAGGACGTACGAAGATTTGGTAATTAATGAGACTTTTTATTAATTATTTTTGCATTTTCCAACGCCGATGATGAGCGAATGACGATTTGGGTCATGAAATTTATATTTTTTTCATTTTTCCCTTACCCGATGAAAGTCTGCAAAAATGTTAAAAAATGTGAAATTTTTTTTTTTAATTACAATTTTAATTAGTTTAATTAAAATTTTGTGTGTTTTTGGTGGGGGGAGAAAAAAAACGGGAATCGATATTATAAAAAAAAAAAAATGAATCGAAAAATGGTTTCGGCGTCCATTATAAGCGCAATCGTCATTCGCTCCTCCTCCTTCATTCGTTCGCTATGGTTGGTGAGGTCACAACTCCGCCTCTCAATGTCGTTTTTGGCGGGGTTTTTGACGTCATTTGTTCCGCCTTTACGGAGATTTTCAAAATTATATAACCTGGACGCGGCCAATAACGCGGCGTCTTTTATCGTCGTTAAGATTAACGGCGGCGTGCATTGGCTAGGGAAAATTATTGACGTAATAGGAGGCGCTGTTTGCGTGACGTCACGTTTGTTTTCGTTTCTATGGAGACGTAGATTTAATTGGGGAAAGATGATAAATGTCATCTTTTTTTTCCCTACCCTCTCTCCCCCAGGTGGTTTTTGATTGATTTTTTTTTTAAAGTATTTTTGTTTTAATAGGCGCGCAGTCATCCTAATATCGCGAGCGATCATTTGTTGAAATTATGTCAGCGGTTGGGACCCTTGCTAGACAAGGACAACAAATCCAGCGTACTTGGTGTTCATTCGTTGTTGGGAGTCGGAAAACAATCTCTTCTCAGAGTCAAAGAAGGTAGAAGAATTTTAATAAAATTGAAAATGTTTTGTTAACATTTTTAAATCGTGTAAATTTGTTTTTATCAGACGAAAATGCATCGTGCCAAGTGGTCAATACGAGTACCTTAGTTGCTCGATTTCATAATCAACAAATGCTTCTACCTCAAAAGTTGACCAAACACCCCAATATAAGTAAGTACCGAAAAATATTCCATTTATTATTATTTTGGTAATTGAACACTGAAACAAAATTGTAACTTTATTTATTTTTATTTTTTAAAAATAAATAAATAAATTTGTTGCAAACTTTATAAAGTTATTTTAAATGCACGGTAGCATCAAAAAAAAAAGCAACTTTGATCAATGATTTAGAACAAACATTTTGGCATTTATTTAAATGGTAAACGAAAAAAAAAATAATTTTATTTGATTAATTGAAGTTTTCGGCATTGAATAATTATCAAATTTTAATTTTCAAAAAATAATTTTCAAGTGGCAAATTTTTAAGTTGTTGAAGTGTTCGCCGTGCCGTTATTTATTTATATTGATTATATTTAACTATAATATTAATTTTTTTAGCACAAATTTTGTTTGGGCGTGAGATGAGCGGACCTGTGACGCCGCAACAATTTCTACCAACCAAATTTTATAAAACGTTTCAATCTTTTTGCCGGAGATTGGGACATTTGTCTTCTGTATACTGCGTTTTGTTTGATCGAACTGGAAGATATATTTTTACAGTAATGCTAATGATAATTGCTTTATCTCAGAATCGTTACTTATGTCAAGTTTTTTTTCTTGCTTCAGGGTGCGGATGATCTACTGGTTAAAATCTGGAGCGCCAATGACGGACGATTATTAAATACTTTGAGAGGTCATTCGGCCGAAATTACTGATATGGCTGTGAATTATGAAAATACTCTATTGGCGGCCGGAAGCTGTGATAAAATTATCAGGGTTTGGTGCCTCAAGACTTCGGTTCCTATAGCTATTCTTACTGGGCACACAGCAATGGTTACCTCTATAAAAGTGAGCATATCTTTTTTTTTAAAAAAATACTAATAATAATTTTTATATAGCGAGTGGTAAATTAATTTTATTAAATCTCGTTTTTTAGTTTTGTCCTTGTCCAAAAGCTATAGATCGATATTTAGTTTCAACTGGAAATGATGGTTGCATATTTTTTTGGCAATGGAACGTCGTCACATCAAAATTTAAGTATGTTGTTTGTATTTTTATTGTTTGGCAGCATTTTGAAGTTACCGTACTATTGTTATTATTATAGTTTACAACCTCGTAAATTTACCGAGAGGAATCGCCCAGGAGCGCAAATGCAAAGTTGTTCGTTCAGCCCTGGTGGTATTTTTGTAGCTACCGGTAGTACGGACCATCACGTGCGAGTCTATAATTTATACAGTCCGAATGGACCGGAGCGTATTTTAGAAATGGAGGCTCATACCGATAGAGTGGACAGTATTCAATTCGCTAACACTAGCGAAAGATTTGTAACTGGGAGTAAAGATGGGTCGGCTTTAATATGGAAATTCGAACGACAATCGTGGAGAAAAATCCAACTAAGAATGATCACTCGTCTTCCAAAGTTCGAATTTATGCTTTTCTTAAAATTATATTTCGAAACTTTTTATTTATTTGTATTTGACTTTTAGTGACACGTCCTCTGTCGACGATAATAAAATTGCTCGATTGCGGGTGACTATGGTTGGATGGGATTTGGAAGATAGATACGTAATAACAGCGGTGAACGACCATTCAATTAAAGTGTGGAATTCGTATACGGGAACCTTAATTTATCATTTAGAGGTAATTCACATTTTTTCTTTAACGATGACATTGTAATTGGAAAAAAGCTGTTTTTATTAATTGTTAGGGGCACGAAGACGAAGTATTTGTACTGGAATCTCATCCCACTGATTCGCGAGTATTTTTGAGCGCGGGACACGATGGGAGAATTATTTTGTGGGATCTGAATTACGGCACTCCAATCAAGAAGTTTTTTAATATTATCGAAGGTCAAGGTCACGGAGCTGTTTTTGATTGTAAATTTTCTCCCGACGGACGAATGTTCGCTTCCACAGATTCTCACGGTCACCTCAGTATTTTTGGATTTGGATCAAACGAAAAATATCAAAAGGTCGGCTCTTTAATTATTACTTAATTTTAGCTAAAAAGATTTTTTTAACGAATTCGATTTTTTATTAGATTCCAACAGAACTTTTCTTCCATACCGATTATCGACCTTTGATTCGTGATGCCAATCATCACGTTTTGGATGAACAAACGCAGGTGGCCCCTCACCTAATGCCACCTCCGTTTTTAGTTAATATTGACGGGAATCCTTATCCACCCGAGATGCAAAGGTTAGTTCCAGGGAAAGAGAATTGCACCGATTCCCAGCTGGTTCCACTGGTTGTCAATCCCGCGAATGGTGAAATTGACATCGCCGAAGTTGTTCGACCACCTGAAAACAACCCTCCTGTTCCTGGTCCTTCATCTGCTGCAGGCCCTAGTAGCGCCAGTTTAGAAGACCGTAGAGATAATTTAGATGTGATGATTGAAAGGTTACAAAGAGAACAATCTAGAGACAGATATCAAGGTGGACCTTCTTCTTCTACGAGTTCCACAAGACCGACAGCTCAAGGTTTTATTATTATAAAAATTAGAAGCTTAATTACTTACGTTATTATTATTACTAGGAATTTCATCGCATGGTCGAGTGGGAGTGAGACGTAGTGGCGATGTTGAAGGAGTGCGGCAATCTTACAGTAATTGGCAGAGTAGTGCATCACCTTCTCAAGGAGACCTTTTAGCTTGGAGATGTCGCGTTGTGGTAAAATGTTCGGACGACGAAGCCATTCGGGCGTCGGAATGGAGGCGATTAGCGTTAAGTGAGTTAGAATTAGCTAGGTATAAAATGGAGAAAAAAAGACGACCGATCACATCGAACGGTGAAGTCATAGTTAGAAAAAAAAATATTAGGAAAAATACTAGTAAAAGACATAATACTAATTTAAATAATAATCGCGTGAGAAGAAGAGCAGGAGAAGGTTGGAATAGGTACTCTAATAATGAGTACGAGAATCCTGAATTGATGGAACTGAGCAGCTCGGAATTATCATCAGACATGGAAAATGAACGGCGATGGAAAAACACGTCTAGTGATAGTAGCAGGTGCTGCAATTTTTTTTATTTTATATTTATGGTATATATTATTTTGATATAAACTTTTTGTATGTAGTGAATCTAGTGATTATTCGGACTGGACGCAAGACGCGGGTCTTAATCTAAAACCACCAAAGAGAGAAATAAATGCGGCATCTCAACGCAAAAAGAGAATTCGAAGGTACAGAGAAGCTGACGAGTGCAGCAGAAGAAAAAGTAAACGAGGGAAGCCACCAATAGCAGAAATAAAAGAAGAAGATGAAGAGAATCAGCTTCAACCATCTTCGTCAACAACTTCCAATAGAATTCCAAGTGTAAATGTAAGTATAATTATTTTCGATTAATTTGAAAAAAATTGATCAAATATTAAACAAATCGAAAATCATTTTTAATTTTAATAGAGGAGGGGGGTGAAGATGCCGGATTGGCGAGAAGTTCCAGCTGAATATAAGCCGTCAGAATGGTTGACGTGGACAGCACCAAGAGTTACTCCTTATTATCCACAAATGGGAGATGAAGTTATTTATTTCCTTCAAGGTCACCAAGCTTATTTAAAAGCTGTATCTAGGAATAAAATTTATCGAGTAAACGAGAAGAGTCAGCCGTGGCACCGAATGCATCTCAGGGTTATTATTATTAATTTTATTTTTAATTTTTGAAGCTTTACTAACGTGATTAATTTACGGTTTGTAGGAGCAGGAGTTAGTAAAGGTGGTAGGTATTAAATATGAAATTCGTCCACCTCGTCTCTGTTGCCTTAAATTGGCTCGGATCGATCCGGAAAATGGGCGGATTACGGATCAAGCTTTTACTATCAAGTATCACGACATGGCCGATGTAATTGACTTTATTGTTCTACGTCAAACTTACGATACAGCAATGAATCGGAATTGGAAAGCTGGAGATAAATTTAGAGCTTTAATTGATAATAAATGGTGGGGTGGAACTGTCACAACTCAAGAACCGTTCGAGCCAAAATATCCAGATAGTATGTTTCAGTGTTTCAACGTGATGTGGGATAATGGAGAAAACGAAAAGATGAGTCCTTGGGATTTGGAAGTTCAAGTCGACGATAGTAAGTGACTTTATTGTTTAAGTTCTTAGCAAAATTATGAAAATAATAAGCTCTTTTGTACATGGAGCCTGTTTACATACGTCACCTTGGGGCCGACAGGGTAAACACTTGTTTTAAATTCGGCTATTATAAGGGCCAAAACGAAGTTGTATTAGATGAAAGCAAAATTTCCGTTATAAAATCTAAAAAACGTGAAAACAAAAAATAGAAATCGTTCTTTGATTTACAAATAAATCAAAACAACTGATTTTAGTTTGAGAAAAAATTTAAATTTTTTTAAATGTACATCTTCGTTTTAACACCTAAAAATCTGCTTTTGTTATTGTAGCGTTTAGTTATCGGCGCCTTAGTTTGAAAATCCCGCAAATGCAAAATTATAGAATTTCAAAAAAAGTTCTGAAGTTTTCATTGCTATTAGGGTTGCAGAAATTGGTTGTGTGGCTGTTTTCAAATCTAGAATTTTGAGTTGCATGAATTAATCTAAATAATCTAGAGATTTGAGGGTTTCAAACTAAGGCAACGTTGTTTTAATTATTAGAACTATATATTTGGGGTCTAAAGCAAAAACTGGTAGGTATCTCTCGATGAATAGTTTATTTGTAGTTTTCAAAATTATAGAATTCGCTAAATAATTTTTTTCGTGTGTTTTTGTTTTAACTTTCTCCAATCTTTTTTTAAAAAAGTTTGTAAATTCAGGAGGCCCTAAAATGAGTTTATTTTGAATAGTTCAGAAAATTTAGGTTGAAGCTTGTTTTGGGCCCCATAAAATGCTACAAATTTATAGTCAGAATTTTAACTTTTTGGTTTTTATAGGAAAGCCGACAGAAGTAGGCGGCGGGGTAGAAGTTCTTCCGGATGAAGTGAAGCAACTAATGTGGAAACCTATCGAGGGGGAATGGCCACCGCACGGAATCGACGCGGAATGCCAAAGAATTTTGTTTGGTTTGTCTCAAATCATGGAATTGGCAGTGGCTGAACCCTTTTTAGCTCCTGTCGATCTTAATGCTTATCCGCTATACGCTTTCATCGTTGAATACCCGATTGATTTGAGCATTATTAAAGCTAGATTAGAAAATAGGTTTTACAGGTAAAAAAAAAAATATTTGTGTTATAAATTAATATGTTTCAAAATTAATTATTTTTAAAATTTATAAATGAAGGAGAATAGCCGCTTTACAGTTTGACGTGCGTTTTATTGAAAGTAACACCAGAAATTTCAATGAACCTAGAAGCAAAATTGTACAGCAAGCTAGAATGGTCACCGAATTGTGCCTTCGTTTGATTGAGTTAGTATTTGTCAAAATTAGAAATTTTAACCAGAAATTTTTCATTTAAAATTTTGTTTAGGGATACGCTTTGTACCGATGTGAGGCCTTTATATCAAATATTGGGTAATCTACCAATAGAGAGTGAAAGTGAAGGTGAGAACGAGCCGGAAAGTGGCGACGATGATGAAGAAATGGATGACGAAGACATTGAAAACGGCTTGTCTTTTGTAAATAAACTTTTTATTCTAAAATATAGAGATAAACCGTTTTACTAAGTTATCGTTTTGTAAAACAGGGAAGAAACAGAAGGAAACGCAAAGGAGGGAAGAAAGAAGAAATGTTGAACTCAAATTCATGGAAAGACCACTGTTTGGAGCTAATAGATTACCTCTTTCAATGCGAAGATTCAGAACCGTTTAGATCTCCAGTAGACCCGCATTTCTATCCAGTAATTTTACTTGTTGGTTGCTTTCATGAGATTACTTTTCATGCAATTTTTAATTAATAATTAGGATTACCGAGGCATAATTGATAACCCTATGGATTTTAGCACTCAGCGAATAAAATTATTAGAAGGAAAATATGAAACCCCTGTCGATTTTTGCAAAGACAGTCGACTTATCTTTCAAAATTCTAGAAATTACAACACTAACAAGCGGTCAAGGGTGAGAATTTTATTTAATTTTTAAAGACCGATCTAAAAGGTAACTAATGTATTTTAAATAGATTTATTCAATGACCATTCGAATGTCGGCTATGTTTGAGGAACATATTCGATTAGTTATTAGTGATTGGAAGTCAGCAGTCAAATATGAACAAAAAGTGCAAAACAACTGCTTTGTTACCGATCGGTATACATTTTAAATTCATTAGCTTCGAAAATTAGTGACGATACTTAATTTTAACTTATTTTGTTTAGACGCCGACCTCTTCCACGCGCTTTACCAGATTTGGATTCATCTTCGAGAAGGACTAGAAGTCACGATGTTGCTGCCGGTTCCTCTTCCAAGCATAACTCCAAACGTAGGCGGTCGAAACGACCGGTCAGGAGGAAAAACTCTTCTAGAAAATCTGGTTCATGTATGTCAATTTAAGATCAAGACTGTTACGAATATTACAATAATGTAAAGATCATTTTTCTTCAGCTAAACGAAGAATCGCTAGCAGTGAAGATGAGGTCGACGACGAAGAAGACGACGATAACGTAAGACGACCAAGAGAACCCAGAAGACAATCTAGAAGAACAGCTGTTGACCGATCAAAAAAGCCTTTAACAGATAGAGGTTTTGAATTTAATAAAAAATAATCGGCATGACTCTATTGAGCGTTTGTTGACTTTTTATTGAATTTTATTTTTAGTTTCTAATGGTCATGTTCGCGGATCAAGAAGCAAAACGAGAGAAAGTCAAATAGCATCTAAACAGACAATCGGAAGTGACAGTAGTGCAGAAGAAGACGATATGGAGGGTGAGTTGGAGGAAGAAGAAGTGGCGGTAGGAGGCAGCTCAGAACCCGATGACCAGGAGGAGGTAAACGTTGAAGATAATGCTTTGTCCTCATCATCTTCGTCGTCGTCTTCTGAAGATGAAGAGGCTGTAAAAGCGCGCTCCGCGGCGCCAATTAGCAATCTACGCAGCGGTCGTAAATTTAAAGGAAGCGGTGGCGGTGAATCGGTCGGTGAGACGAACGGGCGTAGTAGTCGCAAATGTGTAAAAATTAACAAAAGTGATGATAATTCGAATTCTTCATCCGCATCGAATAATAACGATGAGGGGACTAAAAATTCTAGGTCTTCATCTTCCAGTTCTTCATCCAGTTCAAGTTCTTCTTCGGGTTCTGGCGGTTCCAGTTCATCCTCAGGTAGTAATAAAAAGTCATCCGATAACGAAGCGAACGAGGAAGAGCGTAAGCACGCAAATTCCTCTTCAAACGAGATGTCTAATTGTGAATCTGATTTAGGGGTGAGGCGATCGAAAAGAACGACGACTAGGAACAGTACCAAGGCTACAACCAGCGCATTACATTCCATGGATAGTAGCAGAGGACAGGTGCGAGTGTGCGAAGTTACGTCGAGCGGCGGAACGAGTGCGGGAAGTAGTAGGCGACCTAGTCGGAAACGTCATTTACACGAATCCGAGTCGGAAAGCGAAGAGAGCGAGGAGGAAGACGATAACTCAGCACGTAGGTCGAAGAGGATCGCTACTAAAAAAAGGTCTGTGAGATATCGAGAAGATAGTGATTTTGAATACGAATTTAACTCGGATGAGAGTGAGGAATCTACTACACGCTTGCGATCCTCAGCGACGGCGGCGGCGACTAATTCGAATGCGGTGTCGATTAGTAGCAGAGGTCGAGTGCGCAAACTCACGCAGGTGGCGAGAAAATATATCAGAACTTAGATAATTAATTAGACAGTGAACCAGCGTTTTACTCATTTCAAATTTATGACGAACGTTTTTTGTTATCGACTAAATAATTAAGATTTAAAAAAAAAATACAAAAATAAAAATTACGATTTATTATTATAATATTTGCTTATTGACCAGTGTCGATGAAAACTAACAGCACCTTCATTTTCTATAAGAATAATTTGTGAGATAGAAGTTCTACACCGGCTCATCCTGCTTTCGAATATGTAGTTATTGAACCGTAAAATAGCAGTATGTATTTCAGTGGCAAGGCAAAAATACATCAAACTGCGAACGGAATTATTTATTTACCAATTCAACTGCATATTACTGGATAGATGGTTGATATAATTATATGATAATATAGACTACGTATAATAATTACACTATAGGGTATTGATTTAGAAGATTGAAGTTCATTGTTAATTTAGATAATATTGAGACAATAATAATATTATTGTAACAGTTTTTTGCTGATTGCTTGAGGCGCATGCTTGATTCGTGTTACTGATAAGTAATTGAATTGGGTTTTAAGATACCGGTAGATCTAAACTATTAAGAGCAATACGACAAATATGTTGTAAGTGTGGAAGTTGTTCAAATTCCGTCCATTCCTTCGGTAAGTTTTCAATGGTAAACACAATCAAACCGCTCAAATTATAATGCACCATGAAGCTCATAAGTGATTCGCACTCCAATTCTGGAATTTATGCAGCATAGAAGGTGACGGTAAGCCCGGAAACTAGGCAAAGCAGCGCTAGAAGATTCAAACTAATTTCAAACCAATAATTAAATACTGTACTGTAATGCCATAATCGCAAACATTATTTTGTTAATAAATGAAAGTAAAATCTAATCGGTTTAGTAATAGAGACCCTGGTCGGCTGTGATAGGCTTATTCATGGTGAATAGTGTTAAAGTTAATGGCGTTCAAACGGGTTGCGTTGTAATAATTGTACCATACAGTAATAGTCTTATTATTTCAAAAGAATAAATATTTGAGAAAGAGAAAGGAGTTTATAAATACAGTAGTGATAATTGAGAATAAGTGATAATAATAACGGAGTGTTGCAATTGTGGTGGCAACAAACAAATTCCTATGACCTACATGTACAGTAGTTGAAATTTTAAAGAATCTATTTTATTTATACTTAGCTTAAGGGTTACTAATACCTATAACATTTGTATTACCGATAATTTAATTTTTTTTGCAATCAAATTTTTATTGAACAATTTTTTATTAGCTTCATTTACATAAATATTGAGACAATGCATGTGCGTTATACATGATTTTATTTGCATTTCTTTGAACTATTTCCTAATCTACAATATTACTACGTTGTATTACACCAATAATTATAAACTATAATATAAAATTATCTACAATTTCCATCTAAGGCATTTTGCTTTATATTATACTGTTATACCGGTACCTATATTTTTTTAAGAAATTTTTTTTTAAATACATGTACAACTAAATTAACATTTACGTTAAAATTAAACATTTAACTCATTATTAGTTTATAAAAGTCAGGTAAAAATTGATGGTAAAAGGGACAAAGTCCTTTCTCACATATTTCAGTTAAATTTATTTTATGCATAACGTTGTCGTTGTCATTCAGAGTGTAATTTAGAAATATGTAAACATTAATATTAAGATCTGATTGGTTCACGACTTTGGAGAACATTTCCAAGTAATTTCGAGTAAGTTGAAAAAATTCAAAATTTGTTTCGGAAATGTTAGTCAATTGGTTACATGCTTTCACTAATTCCAAGCCAGCTGTTTTCATCTTCTCGATCTCATTCGTGTTGTTGGAGAATTGCGATAGCACGTTGGCTGTTTTGAGAACATCAGCTTGCAATAGATCACCTTTATTGCTCCAAACCGCCTTAAAACAATGTATCATCACAATATTTAAATACAGTATCGTAATAACTAAAAAATAAAATTTAATTTACCTGCGCAACGAGTAGGACACTGAGGACCGTAATGAACAATTGTCTCTTGAACATGTTTTTAAATGTCGAGAGGAGAGTAAACTATTGTGTTGATCTCTGATCGTTTCAGTGCTGAATGAGCTGTTGTGCTTCGTTTATTTACAATAATTATCGTGTAGTTAATTAGGGAATTAATTTAAATGGATTATATTGATCTAATTAACATTTTCAAATTTGCTTGTTCCGGTACGGTATTTGTTTCAATTACTCGAACTAAATTTAATAAAAGCATTGTAGTGGAATAATGGGTAAACCGAATTATTATGAACCAACATTTTTCGGTTAATCCATTTTTTCCGGTTGAATAGGACATACTTCATTAAATTTGGTTCAAATGATGCCCATAAAATGAATCCGAGATCATATTTCTTTTAAAGTACGTTGATTAAAATATCAATTAATTTATTGGTGCAAATTAAAATTGCTTTTTAATTGAATTGCTAATTAAATAAATTGCGAATTAATTTAAAGAAAAGGATTAACGATTAGCTTCATATAAAATTTATTTAAAAAAAAAAAATAAATTACTGCAGTTTTTTAAATTAAAATAAATTATAGTTTTTTTTCCTATTTATCCATCATTTTAATGGGCTTTAATTCCAAAAGTAATTTTTTATTCTACAGGTACAGAGAACTAATTTTTTTTGTGGTTTGTTTTAATTGTTTGTACTGTATAAAGTATTTAAAACGATCGAAATAGTTAGTTTAGATAATTTGAGTACTGTTCTAAGAAAATTAATGGTTTTTGATTACATTTTCTTATTTTATGTTAGGATGAGTGAGCAAGCAATGATGTTTTTCAATTTTTTTTGCTTTCCTGAAATTATTGTTGAAAGCAGATTACAGTATAGAGTACATACCACGGCACATATACAGTGTAAACAATACTGCAATCAGGAAAATTATTACAATATTTTCTATTTTGCTAGTTTAGTTGTATGAGCTCTCCAGTCAAAATCAGATTGAACATAATATTAGTTACGGTAGCCAAAAATTTACGTTTATTTATTACTAAAATTTATTTCCATAATTCTTTTATGAGTATAATTTAAATTTGACAATTGTTTTTATTTGCGATGTTTTCGTAATATATGTGCGTTTTGAATATTTACTTGCTAAAAAATTAAAACTTAATATTTTAGCTAAAATTAAACATTATTCGTTTCCAGTTTAATAAAGTCGGGAATAAATTTATGATACAAGGGATAAAGTCCCTTTTCACATATTTGAGTTGCATTTATTTTTTGCCTAAGTAAATCGTTGTCTCCCAGGATATAGTTTAAGAAATCTGTTACTTTGTTAAATTCTGTTTGGTTTGCGACTATGGTTTGGTTATAGAAATTTTCCAAGTAATTACGAGTCAATTCAAAAAAGCGAAAATTTGTATCGGAGCTGTTATCTAATTGTTGACATTCTTCCACTAATTCAGCGCCAGCTATTTTCATTTCTTTTAAATCATTCGTGTTGTTGGAGTAATTCGATAAAATGTGAACCGCATTGAGATAGTCATCTTGCAGTATATTACTCGTATTATCGCTGTTGCTCCAAACCGCCTTAAAACAATTTAATATCACAATATTTAAATAATTATACTGTATTACAGTTTATACTGTACTAGATTGTAATATTAGTAATAAGAAATAAATTGTTATTTTAACTTACTTGGGCAATCAGTAGGACGCTGCAGATCACAATGGGCAATCGTCCATTGAGCATGTTGTTTTTTAAAAGGTGAGACTAATCTATTGTGTTGGATTATGATTGTTTCAGTGTTGAAATGAGCTGGCATACTACTTAAGAAATTCATTAAAATAGGTTACATTGTTCCAATTACCGTTTTCAAATTTGGATGTTTGCATGTGGTATTTTTGTGTCCATTACTCGTACTAAATTTAAAAACGGATTATGCTGAAGTAATAGGTTACCCGAATTAGGTAAATACAACCGGGCTTACATTATTTGGTTAACCCATAATTAATATTCCAGGTAAATATGAAAATGTTTTATTAAATTTGGTTCAAATGGTGTCTGTAAAATCATACCTTTGTTAAAGTAGGTTGATTTTATGCTATTTAAAAGTACTATTTTTATTTAATGCCAAGCAAAAATATATAAAATATTATGTTAATGATAAATTTCGGATAAAAATTTGTTTTAAAATACTGTCAGTTTTAATATACAGTAATTGTATTTCCCTTAATACAGTTTCTTGACAATTATTGTCATAGCTGGATTTATTACCAAACTTTTTTGTTTTAATTCCGTTCAGGTTCGAATATCAGCACGACACAATTTTTATACAATCAAACCACAAGTGCTACGTAGGTCTACGCACGTTTGAGTATTGCGGTGCTGCTATTTTATTGTTTACTTTAGGTTAACTCAACTGTACCTTACAGGGGCCGCTTTGGTCGCATTGCGGTGAAGCTGGATTATTGTTTCCATTGTGTGGACGGCAAAGCTAAAGGAATGAGTAGCGGCGAAATATGATAAAACGTTAATTTAAAATCTTTTATTACTTATTAAATTAATTTTAAAATAAAAACCAATTCTTACAAACGTTAATAAAAAAAAACTAAAAAATGGGAAGTTTCACACCATTCCCCGTCGCAACAACGTTAACGGTCGAGGCTAAGTCTGGCCATTAGGGGGGAGGGGGGGCAATGGTTTTAGCGACTTATATCCAATATCGCAACATGCTGTTGGGGGAACTGCTACTCCAACACGTTCCGGCTTCCTCACGAATTACAGGAGCAGCGCTACGATGAGCACTACGTCCCAGCCTAACTTTCCACTTGCACAGATTAACTTAATAACGTTACCAATTTGAAGCCAATTGCCCCTTTCTAAATGAATTCAAAACCCGTTTGTATATTGTCAAAATTATGCAAGTACAAAAAACTGTATTTATAGATAAATGCAATTTATTTTAAACTCACAAAAAAAAAAAAAAAAACCAAGGTACAGTTATCTGAAACAAAATGAGTGCTTATTTAAATATAAACCAACATGTATGGTATAAGTATTAA
>JAQGAY010001307.1:0-15205 GCA_034698085.1 Polydesmus angustus | reverse complement strand
TAAGGATTACATTTCCGCGAGCAAAAACTCAATATCATCAACGGGGTTGGGCTCGCACTTTTAAAGAGTTTACTTTTAATTTTCTATTTAAAAATGAAAAATTGGATTGGGACAATATTGGAAATTTTATCGTGTAATTTATCAATTTTTATTTGCATTTATATTATTTCTGGGAACTGTTCTATACTTTTTTGAATAACCTTAGTTAGAAATGCAGTTGCTAATATAATATTTAATATTCAAAAAACTGTAAGGAAAGTACTTATCGATTTTTTTTTCGTGCTCATATAATTATTATACAATTAAAAGTAGATGGTTAAAATTAATTATAATATTGTTTGCCAGAATGTTTACGCGGTGTTTTTAAATTACATTTTTTTTAGTGTGTTTTTTTTTTTGTTATTATTTTTTTTTTTTCAATAAAAGCAAAATTTGTAAACGGGTTTCGTTGTTTAAGATGTACCGGTATATAATTTTTCACGCAAATATTTTTTTTATTAGTTTTTATGCATTTTTTTCAATTACTTATTTTAAGTTTTTAATGAGTTGCATAAATTTGTTTAAAATTTGAATTTCAAAACGAGTTTATTTTTTATTGGTTATTAATTAATAATTACGGTACAATAATAACATAATACTACATGACATTGTACTCTTTAGTAATTTACTAATTATTTAAGCAGTTACGGCGGTAGTGCTACTGATTCATATTCGCAGTTAATAATTAATTGTTTTTAAGTCACGTTATTATTATTTTTTATTAAGTATAAGATATATATTTTTAATAATTATATTTTTCGGAGTTTCGATTCTCATTATTAAATAGCGTAGCTTTATCTGATGCAATTAGCTAGTAATTATTATTTTTTTGTTGGGTACCGTTGTTACATAAAGTTTGACTTTAACTAAAGATCATCCATCATGTTCAGTGAACGACTGCCCGCCCTTCTCCCTAGCAACAACAAAAATCTCTATTGTTACCATTGTAAATCTCTTGGCTCGACTGTTTTAGCAGTTGATCGATTATGAATTTGATATTTGACGAGCATAATCATATGGTAGCGGTACAAGTCTGCTAGTGTGTACTTAAGGCAAAAAGTTGTTCTCTTTCGCTCGTAAAACCTATTGTTGGCGGAATTTCGATCTGATAGCTTTTTTTTTTTGTTGAATTTCCTCTACACTTGCTCGTTAATTTGCATGAAGAAGGGTGGCATGCCATGTCATCTTTTCGGTCTTACTCGTATTAACCAACCACTATTTTATTTATTTATTTTTTGCCTTCCCTAATTTTTTTTTTGTTGGAATTATAAACAAGTGTATGAATAGAAGGCCTAGTATTTTGCTTACTTTGCTTAATGCACCACTTGAGTTGTATTGTGGTTTTAGTACTTTAACTTAAATTTATACCGGTAATTGCACGCATAGCGAGGTTAATCGATAAAAGGTTTGTCAGTATGTTTAGTAGTGTCTTTTTTTTTCTTTTCCCTTTTTTTTTATTATTATTTTGCTTAGTAAGGCATTTAATTAGCTTTTTGATTTTGATAGTGAGAGGTATTTTTTATATGGCTATTAATGACATTTTGAAGTCTGTCTTATTGAGTGGAAAAAGATTTTTTTTATGGATGCGAATCGAGTGTTGTTTGGTCTTATTTTTTTTTTCCCCTCTAAATTTCATTCGAAAAGCACGTCGTCGCTAATGGAGAAAAACGGACATCCCATTTGGAGAATGGAGAAAAAAAAATCGTCTTAACTATTCAATGAAAATAAGATGAGAGTGGATAAAAAATTTATAGGGGAGAGAGCGAGAGAGAAAAAAAGAAGGAAAAAATGGTGAAAAGTCAACAAACTGCTTGTTGCTTTAACTAGAAATGGAAAATTAGGGATGGTTCGCGACTACATGTAGAAGAAATTTAATATCAATCCAGTAATGGGATTTATAATAGCTTTTAAAATAAAAATTAAATAAAAAAAAAATTTGCTGCAAGTTATTCACACGCTTGAAGTTTTAAATTTAAAAATAATTTAAATTAATGGAGCTTAGTTGCGATATTCAACGATGATTGCGGTTGACATTACAATTTTAAGTACAGTATTGCACTTTCATTTCATTTCATATTGCTCAGAACAGTTTTTTAGATTAAAAAAAAACTTAAATACTGTAGATTTAAATTTAAATTTTACTAAAATGCTGTACTTTTATTTGTCACGGTAAAGCAGGTTAAGTATACATGTACATTTTTTTTTTTTTTGGTTAAAAATACTGAAGCGTAGAAAAAGTTTGAAACTGTCAATCTTTTATTTGGGAACAGAATAAAAGCTTTTAATCTTCCCATTTTTTATTTCTTTTTTCTTCTTCTGGTTAAACTGTTTTGTACCAGTGGTTCCACCGTTGACAAATCCTTTTTAGAAGTGATTGTGTTTGTGAGCAGGCAGTGTGAAATTGAGACTGGAGACTATTGATATTTGGGGAATTCAGCTTTCTCTCTCTCTTCAATCCATTTGCCCTTTGTTCTCGTGTCACACTACCAATGACGATGCAGGTTGTGACGAATTAGTGAAAGGGCGAGGAATGAAAGTGAAGTGGGTGGGGTTGTGGCCGGGAGCTGATCGAATCGTTTTCGGAGGTCAGCACCGGTCAGCCGAGCCCTGTTCCACGCACGTGCGGCCGAGGGATTACACGCTCATCTCCACTGCACTGATATATTTTGCTCGCCGTGGAAATTTGACATAAATAAGGTGTGAAATGGGAGAACAATATACAAAGACAGGACAATGACAAGTTCTATTGAATTGATAAGAAGATTGGATATAGAAAAAAAAAAGCGGTTGTTTTTCTAAATTTATATTTGGAATTGAATTGAATGGACGCTTTAAATATCCCCATGTGCAGTTTTATATTTTTTTTTGTTAGAAACATCTTTTTTTAAAAAAAATACTGTACCTGGATCTTTCCAATAAAATTAATAATTATAATCTGTTGTCAATCTACTGGCAATAAGCTTGTTATAGTTAATTTTTGTGGATAATTTAACTTGTGAGATAAAAAAAGAACATCTCGAATTACCTTATTAGTTTCTGAAAATGCTTCTTTTTTTTTTTTTTTTTTGAATTACCAGAAAGGTTTTAAGGTGCAGATTTGTTTTATTGATTGTCATGTTATAGTGAAATGTTTTTTTACGAGATGGAATGTATTCTAAGCATAAAATATGAGTTGTACTCGATTTTTAATTGAAGGCATGCGGTAATTTGTTATCTGGTTTAAAAATGATACAAGTAGCTTAGAATGTTAAAAAGAGATAAGTAGTGTGGCATGGTACTAGTAGTAGAATTGACAAACGCAAGTTATGTATTAGTAAATGAAATTGCGAGGAATTCCGTACTCACGTACGTACACGCGCACGTCTCGCCGAGAGAGATGATTTTGAGGGGTGAATTCGGCGTTGTCTTGTCACGCGGTTGCGTGGAGAGACGAAAACTGATGATAGGAACTATAAAGCGATCAGACTTAAAAGCAAAAGCTTGTAAATTGATCGACATTTTTGTTTTTGATTTGTCTGATTATTGTTGAGGAAGTTTACGAGAGGGTATTTCTTTTTTTGCAGTTGAGGAAAGCAGTTGAAAGTGGGATAAAAAAAATTTATTGCACTTCTTGTAGAATTTTATTGCGGCTTATAAATTTTTTTTATAGTATTTTTAGCGTTTGGTCAATCAAAAGTTTAAAGGCAACTTGTGCTATTAAATACAAAAAAATTGTAATGGTTGGCGTTGAAGAAAATTGTAGTAGCGCGTTATTTATTTTGTTGTCTGAGGGCGCCATATAATTAGCATTGGATTTCAACGCGTGATTAGTCATTTAACAAGTTTTTGTTATTGAAATTGCTTCTGAGAATACTCACGTCGTTATCAATTTAATTGTTCTCTATTCGCTCAATTTATATTTTAATTTACTCTATAGGCGAGGCTTTGTAGATAATTAACGAAATGTGACATTGGGAAACGTCCATGTGGTTTACACACTGTAGCTGGTGTTTTTTTTTTTTTGAACAAGAGATTATTTTACTCGTTGCAAATTAATGGAAATTATGCTGATTAACGAATATACGCGAGTAAAATAATCGAATTAACTTTTTAGCTTAATTTTGAGGTATATGATTAAAATGCGACTGAGATTGAAATGGTTTTTTAAAAAAAGACAGGAAGCGCCCTTCAGTGTATTGAGAATGCCGTACAATATTGATTTGTTATGTTGAGGTTTAATATGTTGTGTTGCAGTTTGAGATACGTTAATTGAAGGAAATATTACTCTCGCGAAGTACAACTGTATACGAAAAATTCGGGAAAACGGTATTTCGAGAAAACAAAGTTGTAAATTCTTCCCTTCCATGTAAATTTAATTAGCTGTAGGAACGCGCTTGGCATGTTTTTGGTTAGGGAAGCAGCAGCATCGTGCTTATCGGTCATCTGAGGTATTAGCTGTCGGTAGTCCAGCCAGCGTCAGATTCGAGCTTATAGTTCACTGACCGCGTTAAATAACAAATATTGGTTATGACGATAACATCTGTTTTAGTCAGGGATTTGTATTTGATAAAGATTTTGGTGGTGAAAGTTGAGTTTGGTGTACCTACTGCACTCGCTGGCGGGGGTGGAGGGGGCCAAAAAGAGGGCAACAGGCCTGAGCACACATGACGTGTTGATACGATAAGAAATGTTTACGTTACGTTTTATCTCTGAAACACGGTTTACATACAGCAACCAAAATATTTGGTAAATGTAGCGCTGTTCCATTGTCAACAATTAGTTATTCGTTTCCTTCACTTCTTATTTATTATTGCGATTTATTGTTTTTATTCCAATATTTCCACAGCGATCCAGAGCTCTTTTTTTTAAAGGTGATCGTTGAATTTGTTAAATATAATAATTTACACGATTTTCAGCGATCTTAGCATGTGTGTTTGGGCGACAGCTGCGAAACGTTGTTTACCTTATCGATAAATTCGATGCAGCAAATAACACATCTTTGCGAACGAAAATGAGCCAAGTTCAAAAGATTATGAATTTTTTTTATTAGTTTTTTTTTTCGAACTAAAGCATTGTTTATAAAAAATAATTACTGATAAAATAAATAACTATAGAAATATGAAAATCGTTTTTTTTAAAAAATATTGAACTTAATTAATTTTTTTATTGTTTAAAATAAATCTACAGTATAACGCCTATAATTTTATGAATTTTTAAAGTTATTTTGGTTGAAAACTTATTAATTTTGCCATCATATTTATTATTACATGTAACATACAGTGCTATAGGTACTGGCAGCAGATATTTTTCCAAAAAAATTACCTCATGCTTTTAAGGCACTGTTAGCCTTAAACACAGGGGGAACTAAAATTATTTTTACATGTTTATGGTTTTTTATATAAATAATTTTTTTTAGTGACTTTTGTTGAAAATTTGAAGAAAAAATATTTCTCACATGAGATATTATCCTCCCCTTCCACCGTCAATTTTTTTTTGTATTTTTTTGCATTATCACGTAAAAGTTAAAGCGAAACAGTAACAACAAAACTTTACACATGAGAGTCAATAAATTGCTGAGCTTAAAGTTTTGCTTTGTATAAAATTCGAGCGAATTACTTTCGTATATTATATACAGCGTATATAAAAAAAGAAAAAGTGATGTTTTTTTTTCTTCTTTTCTTTTTAAATGGGAAGTTTGGGGTGAATAAAGACATAAAAAAGTATATATTTTTTTATATATATAAATGCTGTGTATAAAATCACCGGTTGGCTGCGTCTGACGAAAATAAACACAAACGTATTCATTTATAGAAGTTCAGAATTAAATTGTGCTTTTAAAAGTTTTCCCACCCACAAAGCTCCCAACGCTAATTTACAGGGGCTTTAAACACGTTGCTTTAAATCGCACGCTCGTGTTTGTGCTTCTCCAACAAAAACGTCACTATAGTTTAATTTGACTTTTTATTTATTTCTTATTTTCAAGCAACACTGTTAGTATTCCATTTTTTTACAAGCTATTACGACGCCAGCCAAAATTACTTCGTCAATTTGACTGCGATTTGGATGCTAAACTGATCAAGTTAAAATGTCTCGTTGCGAACGAAAAGTTGAATAGAAGTGTTTTAAACGTTTAACGCCAACTTGACTTTTTTTTTCTTCTTCTTCCTCCCAAAGTAGAAGATTTGCAGCATCATTATTTTTAATAATTCGTTTTCATGTGTTGTGCTATTGTTAATTCAAGAATGTGTTAGTTATTATGGGAATAAATCGTTTGAATTTAACAATTCTCTTATGTATTTTTTTTTTTCTTTTTTTTTTTAGGTAAGTTTATATGCTGTTCTATATCGTATACCCTAGTTGCTATCTTTGAACTTGAAGACCACACTGGCGGGGTTGATGGCCTACTTTCTAGGGAGGTTTCTAGTCGCAAATATATATTTTTATACGTTGTGATGACGGAAACCTAGGTTTAAAGCTCGAATTTTGCGGCAACTTTTGATAAGTATCTTTTATTATTTGGGTTTTATTTATTTGGGTTATTTTCAATACTTATTTTCAATTTTCATTACTCAGTTGCGCTTTTCGAAATTGAAAATGGCGTTTTATTTAATTATCGTACTTTATTTATTTTAGTGATAAAATCGCGTCACGCTCAAATAGTTCTTTCTCACGTAACATTTTTTTTAAAACTTTAATTTAAAATTTAAAAGTTAATTTTGTATTTTACTGAATTATTTTAAAGTCGTTTACTTTTTTAAAAAACTATTTTTTGTGATGACAATTGTGGTGGTTAGTTAGTAATGAAATATTAATGGCGTTTCGAATTCGTTTTTGTTAGATAATTACGGTAAGCAACGGAATTTGTGTTGTAGTTATTGAAAATAGTTTTATAAAAAAAAATTTAATTTGTGACAGGAGTATTCATAAGGAAATAGTTTTTATATACATGGATATGACACAAGAACTCATAAAATTAATAATAAGTTACAAATTTTTTATTTAAAAAATTTAAATACATTACTTTCACAATGTTAAAAATTTTAAAAATACGTGCTCCGTATTCGTGATGAAAAAGAAACCGCGAACACAAAGGATGAATCGCGCGATATAGCCGATGGGTGGATAAATGAAATGTTACATTTCGACGTTTGTTTACATACAAAATACACCAAGTATTGAAGAATAATTATTATTTTGAATAATAAGAAATATTGAGATAAGTAGGTGATGTGATTTGAATGGACTGCACCTGATAAAATAAATTCTTATTGTAACATTAAGAATGAGAAGAATTTTATATACCCACATTATAACTTTTTATTGTTTGCATTTTCCTTCGGATTGAACTAATTTTTTGCTCCACGTATATATTGATAGATGTGAATTAAATGATTTGAATGGCAGCTGAGGAGATTAACACCTGTGAAGAAAATGTTTCACGTCAACGCTCGTACCGTGTTTTGACTAGACTAACCACTAAGCCTCAATTATATCATAAACCAGTCAAGAATAAAAAATAAAAAAAGTTGATAGGCTCCTAACGAGCTGCGTATAGACTGGATAAACGTCGTGTCAGACAAATTGCCAGCATTCGATAATGAAGGAGCGAGAATTTTCGAGCGTACTAACATCCTGTTATATCCGGCCGAATCCACAGCAGCAGCAGCAGCCTCTAGTTTTGCATAGTGGAGCGTGTAATTTTTATTCACCCTCATCATAATTTAGCCGCATGAGACTGTAAAATTATGTTTTATTAAACAACTTATATGAATGTGATCATTTCACATTTGGAAATTAGATGACTTACAGCTTACCACACACACTAGGACTGTCAAGAAAAAAATTTTTTATTTTTTTATTTTAAAAAATGAAAATTACACTGAGCGAGTTTTTTCTATCTACTGGCGTGTGATGGTGTTAGCGAATAAACTCGGCCGCTTGTAAATCCGCTAAAAAAATAGGCTTTTATATTGTAGTTAGCGCGAGTAAGATTTTATGCAATTATTTTATTTTGTAGATTTTATATTTTAGTACTTTAAAAATGCAGTACATGCACAGAATTTGGCTAAAAATGCGTGCAACACATTCTTGTACTGTAAACACACTGGCGCCTCGTGAGGTTAGGGATAATGATTAGCAAAAATTCGTCTGTGTATATTATGTAACGAGACAAGCTAGTGAACTAGTAACTGTTATTCCTTCAGTAGTCATCGTGTGAACTAACGATCAATTAATTAGTAAACTTGCTCGGAGAAATTTTCGTTTCGTTTGTCCTTAATACAGTATGTCTATTAGCACAGAAATCATACTTATAATAACAAATTAAGTTTTGGTTTGCTGTATTTTAATTATTAAAATTCAGCTCGGTTTCATTATTATTGTCGAGTTTTATAAATTTATAAATTAAATGACGATAAATTAAATGATAATACATTAGATGAAATGAATCACTTTGGCATTGTATTAATAATAACTACCGGTAATATTGATAGAGTAAACTTTATTGTTAGGTACATTTATTAAGAAAACTACAGTATCTCTTCGGTCTTGCTTTGCAGCATTAACAATAATATTATTTGATTGCTTGGAAAGTTGGAAGTACACTGTACATGTACATCATTTTAGTGGTGTATTTAGTTTGTTTTCCTTTTATTGTTTTTGAATTATTACAAAAAAAAAAAAAAAATTGATAAAAAGGAGATTTATCTCAATAGTGTTATAAAATAATTATACTCACAGACTCTGCTGTTTGTTTTTCTATAAACTTGATTAAAAAGTTAGGGATATACATCTTATAGATAATTACAATACTTTATTATAAAATTCAAATCTGAAATGAGTTTCGCTTTATCTTTTAAGCAGACTGAGTCTATTTATGACATTTATTTTTTATGTTTATTATTACTTAGTAATAAATGAAATTAATAGTGATTTTCCTTCTACAGTACAAACAACTTATTATTGTTGACTGCTACGTTCTCGGAGAACTGTCAATTTTTCCATCTTTAAAATTAATGTTGTTAATCGTAGTAATTGTTTTCTTTTCCCAATGTCAGCGTCAGAGGTGCGCGTGAGCCAAAGTGAGCGGAAAAGATTTATTATCATTGTTTATAATAAGTCCATTAGGCGTTATTTCTACATCTTATCAAGGCTATAGTAAGTGTAGGCTACCCAGTATTTATTGTGATGAGAGCGGCAGTGGATGTTTTGGTCTGACAGTGAAAATCAAAGCCTTAAATTGTAATGGTGTTAGTGGATTGTACAGTTGGCCACTCCTCGGAATGCCATGTATGATTTTTTTTGTGAATTTTTTTTTTTTAACCGCGTACATTTAGTGTTTGTACAAGTGGATGTTAGTGTAACAGTCAGCACACAATAACACGTCTTCCATTATTATTATTATTTTTTTTTTGATTACTTTTCCTTTTTTTTTTTTTCTTCTCCTATGATGAGGTAGAAGAAATAAAGGAGAATTGCATTGGAAGTCTGAAACGGCCAAGGGAATTAAAGGTCATGAAGGGAGTGGGGGAATATAAAATATTCGAGTGGAACTTTTTTTTGTTGTCTTTTTCAGTGTCTTACATACAGTAGTAGAGTAGTGGTGATGATGATGATGAGA
Source organism: Polydesmus angustus (assembly GCA_034698085.1). Taxonomy (NCBI): domain Eukaryota; kingdom Metazoa; phylum Arthropoda; class Diplopoda; order Polydesmida; family Polydesmidae; genus Polydesmus; species Polydesmus angustus. The sequence goes on along the minus strand of JAQGAY010001307.1, from coordinate 5,568 downwards.
ATAACGAATAAAAAAAAAAGGGGGGATGTTTCTGAAATAAAAAAGTAGACACGGGTAGAATGGGCGGAGTCTGCAGAATGGACAACCTGCAGTGTTGAATTTCAAGATGATGTCGTGACGTCACAATGTAATGAGACGGTTTGGGAGATGCGAAGTGGGCGTGAAGACAAGCGCCAGCACACATATAGTCAGGGAATAGTTGAATAATAATAAAATAAAATAAAAAGAACGAAAATATTGTAAACTGCAACCGCCTTCTTTGCTTGCTAGCCATGGGGGTAAATTACACTTTAACGCTTTAGTTACATTGTAAACAAGATAAAAATTGAGGCTAGCGAAAGTTGCACGTGATTACTAACGTGTGATTTTCTCTCTTTCGCTCTCTTATATTAATATTTGAGTTGAAGCCACCACCATCACCAGAAGTCATTATCCCCCCTCGCTATAAGAAGCGTTTCTGTTGGAAAGAATGGAAAACTAGACAGAAAAATAAATGTAGGCTGCTTGCTTATTTTCAATAAGTTGACTGGAACAACCGGACCCAACCCACCTGTTCGCATCTTATTTTTTGTAATTCGAGTTGACCACTTTCATTCGCGTGCGACTGTCTTCGAGTTACGGCTTTTTCAATGTAACACCATTTTTTTAATTGAAGGATATTTAGATACTAAGTGATACTACAGATGTTATATTATTGCATTCTTTTTGTGTTTATTTTGTTTTGTTAATGTCTATTTTATGGAGTTTGAATTACACTACTGTATTTTATAAAGAAAAAAAATAATGGAGTAAAAAACTTTAATGTACAGTATTTTTTTCCATTTTTTTTTTTTTAGTAAAATTATTGTCATGGTTTGAAGATGCATACGCAATGAGGTGCCGGGAAAACAAATAATACTGAAAATGCGGAAGAAATATCTATTTAAACTACTGTACATGTATTTTAATGGCAATAACAAAGATTGTGAAACTGCAGTTACGCCAAGAACGAAATTCTTTTGTAATAAATAGATGTTTTATTTTGGAACTTCTATTATTTATTTAGTAAAGATGATGTTGCTTTATAGCCATTTTTGGTTAAATTTTTCGGCTTTATAAGAGTTAGAAATTACTGTACAAAAGTTTTCTAAAATGATAAAAAAATATGTAAAATTGGGGAGAGAAAAACGATGCATTTAATGAAACTACAACTCGTTACTGTGGTACAGCAGTTGGGTTTTCAATACTACTGGTGCTTCAAAGAATGTAATAGAATTTTAAGTCGTAAACCCGGATAATTTTAATAGAAAAATATATAAGCGGAGCAATAAAAGCAATTTTTTAAATTTGTATTAGGATTATTAAATCAGATAAATAATAACTTAATGTTTGATTGGTTTTTGGAACTCAACATTAGATTCTGGAAAATCAAATAATACTAAAATAAAAACTGGAAACGAGTGTAGTAAAATGCGAATTTGCATTCAATATTAATTAAAAGGAATAATGGCATTAAGGTACTTAAAAGGATAAGAAAATGAAAATCCGTGGTTGCACTAGTAAATGTTTAGAACCGACACTTTTTAACTAAATTTAGATCATGTACCATTAGTTTAATTCCTATCGTAATTTATTTCTAAAGGGAAAAGATTGAAACGAGTGTTAGGAATGTCTTAAACCTTGTGATTTAAACACTTGCTCCATTTAATGTCATTGATTTAAATGTTCCGATTAACTCTTTTTTCAACGTGTTATTTTCATTTTCTTTTAATATCAAAGAGCGAAATGCGTTTTAATATAGCATTTTACAATTTAGTGGGTAAAACGAAACTCTTCAAACAATGTTAAATAACCTTTTGTTTAAAATTTTTTTTAATGTGCTCATATATTATCCTGTCTCTGTTGTCTGGCGACTTCGGAATTTATGTTCCTACAATCTTTTCCTATCCGAGAGGGAGAAACTGGATTTACCAAATTGAAATCTTCTATATTACTTTTTAACTTTCAAATAGAATAAAGTTTATCGGAGAGTATAAGTTAAGTAAGAAGGAGAAGGAGAGAGAATGAAAAAAAAAAAGAGCTTTACGCGCACATATATAAAGATTCACGTAATTACACTGTTAACTCACTATAGTATTTAACCTGTGAGTTTAACCTTCAATTATGAGACGTAGCTTTATCGAATGCATTGTTTCTGCTCCTTTAAAAAGGTTATCGTGAAATTCATCACCGATTCGCTGGTGTGGGATAAGTGGAATCTTATCTTTCACTATGGTACGATGTCTGCTTTAAATTTTTTTATTTTTTTAAAAAAATATATTTAAAATTTTTATTTTATTAAAAAAAAAAAATCTTGAACGTTTAAAGTTAATAATAGTTATACGCGTTTACAGTGTTGCACCTCCAACTCTCGCTCTCATCATAATCCCTATCTATCTATTCATCCCTATCTCTTTTTTTGTTTTTTCGATCTAACTTTTCCGCCCTCTCTCTTTTCGCAGTGAATTATTAAATGTCCCAAAGAAAACATGTGTTTTATGTATACGTAGCGAAGAAACTGTCTGGAGTTGGTTCTCTTTCTGTTTTACTCCATCCCATCCGTAGAATCTTTTTGCCAATGAAATATATATTTTTTCTGCCTATAGATGTTTTTTGGGGTGGAGAAAAAGTTTAAGGGATGGAGAGATGGGAGTGAAAAGCGAGGGTGAATGGGTGGAATAAGTAGGGAAGATGTTTACAACGAACTATGTACACATCTGAACTTCTCTCTAAGTGCAAATGGAATTTGTTGGAATGTTTGTATAAAGTTTAGACGGAAACGTGGTGGATCAGAGATTGAAATTGGTGAAGAAGTTAATTCACACTAACAAGATGTCAAAATGAGTCGCGCTAGATTCCGATCTGACCGCTCCATCCTATTCCTATCTTTCTCCTCTTTTCCTTTCTTTTTTTTCACTCGGAGCTCTCGAAAATCTATTTTCGTTTGTTTAGGACTTTAGGTAAATAAATATTATTATTATAGCAAATAAAAACAAAATAATTAACGGATATTTCAAAAGTTATGAAGGAATTTAATTAGAGATTTTGATTGCAAATATTTGCGAAGATATGTGAGGGCATGAAATTATGGACAATTAGGCAAAACTCCGATTTTTCGTTTTTGGAGAACAGTATACGGCTATACGGAGATAATTTGGCAAGTTCAAATAAGTTAATGATATTGGTTTAGATTCTCTAGGGTTTAAAATTTATATTATTTCAACTTCAATGTCACTGAATAGGCGTACTTGACAAAATAATTGCTTTAATGTTTACTTAAATAGAATATTAAAAATTAATTTAATATATTTTCTGCTAAAAAAAAGGGAGGCTAATTTGTAAATAAACAGCGGGGTATTCATCTCACAGGATGCTGACGTTTTCATTATTAGATTATTAAAATTACTTAATAGGTTGACTTGTTACAGTAGCAGCAAACACTTTATTGTTACATATTATTACACTGTAATAATGTTTAAAACGATGTGGATTTACATTTTTGATTTGTTAATGTTAAATTATAATTATTGAAGAAATACTTTAATGGGATTATTGTTTTATCACAGCTTATTGAACAAAATCGTTCGCATTCTTTTAATGTTTATCGATTGTTACCAAATTTTTCGTTTGTTCTCTTGTTGGATCGCAAACTCTGAAATTGTAGAGTCAGAATTTTCTACAGCAGTTATATTCACCGGTTTCTTATCCCGGTTGTAAGGCTGTTTTTAAGAAAACCAAAACTGGCATTTTCAAACCGGTGTTTATGTTTGCAAAAAAATTAAGTGTAGAGATTGCACAACTTCTATCTTAAAACACTTCTTAAATATGCGACACATTTTAAGCCTCTTCCCCTTTTTTATATTAATAACTTGTTGTTCGAGTCAGACGTTTTGATTATGCGTGTTTAAAAAAAAATTAAAAATGATATCATGATTATTGCTAAATATTTAAGGAAGTGTTTTAAGGGAGGAATTGCGCAAACTCTTTATAAAACTCATCTATATTTCAAACATTTTTTTTAAAAAAAATAGAGTCATAATAATTATCTTACGATATAAGAGTAAATTCAAGAAATGCACACACTTACTAATTACAGTATGCCTGTTTTGTCTTTAATTTCTAATTTTTTTTTCATTATCAATGTTTTTTTTGCTCATTTTTTTACGGTACATGTATACTAAAATTTTTTAAACCGGTTTCTCCAACTTGAGGTGTTTTGGATACAGTAGCTGGTTGCGTGAGTAAAAATACTCGTAGTTGGACAAACTTATTTTTTTTTTTTCAATTTAAATAAAAAGCTAAATAATTTTTCTTCATCTGAATAAGAATTTGTAGAACGAAGTCGAGTGGGTGGAGTAAGGGGTAACGGAAACTGTTGTCCTAGATAAATTTAACAAGTCTCGTAAGAGAGAGGAGCTTAATAATTGGTTTAAGTCGTAACACTAAATGTCAACTTTTAGAGTATACTTTAGCACATAATTGAAATTCATCATTATTACCATCTAAGTTAAGAGATGCTACAGCAGCTCTTTATTTTGGGAACATAAGCTGACTTTGAGCTATTGAATGTTGACTCAAAAGACCGGTTTTTTAATTTTACGAGATATGAAATCTGATAATTGAGGTTTATTTGCCATGTATTTATTTATTTATCTTTCTCCTTTTTCAAATGACAAATATTTAAAATTATTACTCAATTTTTTAAAATGCTTTAACTTACGAGCTGAACTTAAGGCTATTATTAACAAGCGTAATCACGGTCAGTTCTAGTTTAGAAGAATTTGTTAGTTGGGTATGATGTGACAAAACTTCACTTGTTGAGATTTGCAAGCTTTTCGCAAATTAATGTTAGCAATCTATAGTAATGTTTTAATTTGACGTTCCGGTTTGCATTTTTTTTTTTTTTTAGATTTAAAAGTTCAGGGCACATTTTTGTTGGAAGTACACGAATAGTAATTGCACTTCTTTGTGCTTTTACGTTTTATTATTACGTTTAAATATGTAATTGTTTTTGGGTTTTATATTCTATTTTACATACAATTTTTTAAAAACTAATTGAATAGAAATTGTATTCAAAAATTCAGACTACAGTTTGCTTGTATTTTTTGAAGATTTTTTTTTTTGTTTTATTTTATTGTAAACTTATTGCTTTGCAAGCTATTTTTATTACTTCTATTTTCATACAAAAGTTTAAATTTAAAATTTTATTCTAGTAAAACAATAATTTAGTATAATTTTTCCTATCAGTCTAACAACAAAATATATTGTTGTCTGAACTCAGATTAATTGGATTCATACAACCTTTCTCTTCCTGATGTAAACACTATTATTTTATATTTATTTAAAATAAAGCACTAATTAAAACGTTGATATTTGAATGCGGGCGAATATTCTGTTTGTTTAGTCCATATACAGTGCGGTCGCGATAATCCGAACCCTTGGTAATCCGAATCCTTCAGTAATCCGAACAACCATTTTCAATTTAAATTCATAACTTAATTTATATGAATTGTTTTTTATAATATAAAAACGTATATATCTGAAAAACTT
>JAQGAY010001306.1:0-15207 GCA_034698085.1 Polydesmus angustus | reverse complement strand
AAGAACATACAGTACCGGTAGTTTATTTTATTTGAAAATCATGATTAATTTTATTTGTTGTATTAGTTTTTCGCGCAAGCGCAAAAAACAATTGTATTTTAATAGTTCTAACGTATGTTTGTGTTTTTGATTTCGCGCAAACGCGAAATCGTGGAGCGTGCTAAAGAACCATGAGCGGATCCGTGACGGGTCCGTGACGGCGCACGTGCGTTCCATTTTTCTCCTTACCCCGGCTAAAAAAGTGTTTCACTTCAAAAATGTTTGTACACTGTGTCCGGGAAAAAAGAAACGAGCCCAACTGAATTAGTATTGAATTCCTTTATTAATAGAAATATTTTAATGATTCGTGTTGCTGCGTGTATTGACTCCGGAAGAGGATATTTTAAACACAGAATAGAACAATTCAATGTTAAAAAAAAGTCGTTAAATTATAGGTTTTTTTTCGTACTATTACGACGTTTAGATTATGAAAAGGATTTAATACTATTTTGGTTGGGTAATTTTTTTTTACGGACACCGTGTATATCTCCCTACATCGAAATTTTAATTACCGGTTCGGTATTTTTTTTTTATAAAGTGAAACTTGTTATAATATTATTATAGCTTCGCATTGAAATATTTCCCTGAGAGTGAATGGCTCTGACGAAACGGAAGTAATGCAGCAGAAATGGGAAAAAGCGCTAAATAACGGAAAAAATTGCGCAAAAAAACATTTTGACGTTTCGGCATTTGGTGCATGCGCGTTGCTAGAGTACATGACCAAGTGCAGAAAAATTTTAATATGTTTTTTTTAATAATTTTCAATTACGGTAATTTTTTAAAAATTTAAAAAAAAAAAAACTCAAATAAATTGAAGCCGAGTACAAGGCCGGGAGTTTGTGGCCGAGTACATGTACTGATAAATTTTAAATAAAATTTTAAGAATTAAAAAAATTTTTTTTTATGAATTTTAAAATTTATTTTAATTGAATAAATTGAATTTTAATTAAATTTTTTAAAAGTTTTAATTAAATTTAAAATTACGGCCTACATGCTGAATACAGTATAGTTGTCAAACACGTGATATGGTTTAAGTAAGTAATCTTTAATATTAAATACGATTGTTTTTTAGACTTATTATTATTAGTTAAAATGAGAAAGAAAAAGAAGAAAATAAAGCGAAAAACGTCAACAATCATTTCTAATTTAGGGCTTATTTAATTTATAGAAGCCAAATCTTTTATAATAGTAATACTGCTAACAATAGTTATGGAAGTTTATTTTCCTTCAAAGTTCATTAACTGCATTCTGAAAAATAAAAACATTGTTATAATACAAATATTCTTTTTAGCGTAATAATTATTTGAATGGGTATTTTTTGAAAAGAGAAACGTGTGCAATGGTAGAAATTGCAATGATAAAATACCACAAATAATATTAAATTATTAACATAATTAGAATTTGTTATTCAAGATGATTTCTATTCAACAGGCGATTGTTTAATTTCTTAATTTAAAAATTATCAACAAAAATAATAATAATAATAATAATATACTCTTTAAATAAACAGAAGAAAAACTTTAGTTTTTTCCTCCACAGGAAAATTAGGATTATCATAGATTTGTTAATTTTTTTTTTCATTTCAAAATTGAAAATGTTGAAGAAGAAAAAAAGTTTGAAGGTGAATAATTATTATTATGTTTCGCTTTTCAATATGATCCATTCAAGTGTATTCTTATATACTATACATAATTCATTTCGTTACCTGTGCACGATTGATTACGGTAATTTACGGTACAGGTGGTTGTGGTGAAATTTAAATTACGAGTAGCATACTGCTCAAGATATTTTATGAATGAGGTTTTTGTTCGATCTGCTAGTGTTGTTGAGTTCACATTTGCTGCTAACGCGGTTAACTTCTCATTAGTCACCTTTTCGCATGTCTGCAGAGAACTACTTTTTGTTTTATGAAGGCAACACGCGCGGTCATCGTGTTTCTTCAGACACTCTTTTTCATTGCACGCGGTGAAAACTTTAAAAACAAACAAAGAATTAGATAAAAGCAATTTTAGGGGCTTTACACGTCAAGTGGGCTCATAAAAAGACAATTAAAAGAAAATTTCACTAAACGAAACTTTTTCTAAGCGTGAAAATTTTTTTAAAAGTATTTAGCCAAACATCAGTTTAGTAGCCTAATGCAGTAAACTTAAATAATTACAGTAATATTAATGTTAACAGTAGCGGTGGTTTTTTTTTTGTTTTTGAGATAATTTTCTATTGGAAGCTAAACAACTTAATTAAAAAGTGACTTAAAAGCGCAAGTAATGCATTAGCGGATTTCCAATTGGGCCATGGGACGTCATGCCATCAGGGTTGAAGGCACATTTCGAAAGGCAATAAAAAAATAATAATGGATTTTCTAAAAGTTATATACAGGGTGGCGCATAAAAAGTGGGACCCCTCGTGAAATCTTGTCATTATAAAAAATTAAAAAAAAAATTATAATATAAAGATGGAGCTCGGAAGTTAATGAAATCATGAAGTCAAAGGTAAAGTTAGTAAATAAGGCGAATTTTACACGTTCATATTCGCCAAAAAAACATGATTATATTGCGAAATGAGTCCGAACGTCACAAAAAACAAGCTTCCAACTAAAATTTTGTGAATATTATATTTTGATTTGGTTACCAGGGCACTACTGATGTCGCCACAAGTGTTTTTGCCGGTTGTTATAGGTTGTTCTGCCAGTTTCTTAAATTTGTTTGCCAATATCTAAAAATTAGTTGCTAACTGTATTAAGAGAGCTTGAGTCATCGTTTCACATTGCTGTTTACCACCTGTTTCCTTTTGAAGGCAACACGCTGTGTTATTGGAACCTTTCAGACATTGTGTAATATCACACGAAAAAACCTTTAAAAAAAATACGTAATAATTATTATAAGAAATTTTAGTGGCGTTAACATGTCAAGTGCGTTTAATAAAAAGCCAAAAGACAACTTTCCAAAACGTGAAACAACAAAAAGCATTAAACCAGTTATTAAATACAACACCATATTGTAAATTTAACCCCCCCCCCCCCCTCCCCTAAAATTACTTTATGCATTAAAAAAAAAAAACTTTACGTGAGCGTTTAAGATTATAGTGAAAGTTCCAAATTAAGTAGGACTTACCAAGGAAATGCAGTAAGCGAAGAGAGCCATGCTTAGGATTACTAATACTAACTTGTTCATGATTTACTAACTCTTTATGTTTTCTATTTAGATTTAGTTTTTTTTTAATACAATAATATTGTAAGTGCACTGTAAGTTCACTTGTGTTTTCAACTGAGATTTCGCTCTCCTTTTATACACCGTTTGAAGGGCACCGTACACAACGTTTTTTCAACTCAGTTTTTTACGTGTTTTTTTTATTATCACATTTGTGAATGTTAAATTTTATATTATAAACCATTAAAAGTTGTTTTTCTAGCCTGCAAAGTACATGGATAAAAATTTTTTATCATTATATTAGCACTGTTTTATTATTATTTTATTGCGTGACATCTGCGATGGTAAGGTTATAATATGGTTAACGCCAGTAATTATTTGGTTTTTTCCATGTGCTGCACATAAAAGGTGCGATTAAAACTTTTAGCAATTTTTATTTCTCTCCAATTTCAAGTTGACAACGATTCATCGTTGTTTTACTATCGTTTTTATTACATTTTAATTATTGTTTTTTTTTTCTTCGCACATGTTCAGCATATGCGGCGCCAAGAACTCAGTTCAATAACGTTAACAACGTTTTATGAACGTAAAAAAACACAATTTTTTATAATACTTAATTTTATTTTTGATTTCAAATAATATTTTTTTTAAAAACAAATTTAGTTTATTGAGCATATTTTTAATAAATAAAATAACATAAAAGCTAAAATTTGCGAAAAAGTATTCTATACATCCAACTAATTTCTAAAACAAGATTAAAAAATTTTAAACCGTTATTACTAAAACCTTATGAACTTTAGAAATAGTTTTAGAACTTTAATGAACTAACTTGAAATTCCGAATTATGATGCTGTCACAAAAATTGACTTTTTTGTGGACTTAATAGATGCATTTTCATTAATATTTATTTTTAAAATATTTTTCCTTTTTTATTATCTTCATTTATTTTTATTTTTTTAAAACATAATAACTACGTTTATTTTGATTTGAAAAATCTATTTTTTTATTCGCAATATTTTTTTTTAACAAATCGATAAAAAAAACAGTGAAAACCAAGTAAATTTTTCTTAGATATATCCAGAAATTTTTAAATATTTTCGTTTTAAATTAAGTGTAGCTTAAACTTTCACGAGCGATTTTTTATACGCAATCTCTACCGGTATTTATCGAATCCAAAACAAAAGTTAAGCGGATTTAATAGATCGAGATCGATGTAAACCGAAAATTAAACTAGATTGACAACCATATTAAATTACACATTGGACAAACTCGTAAAATGTACTCTATGAAAAAAAATCTACAAACAATTATTTTTAAACATAAATTTTAATTTATAATTTTTGTTTTAAAAATGTAAATAGCCTTTTATTATTATTAAAGTTGAACATTATTATGAAATGTTAATTGATTCGAACGGGTCTTTTTTCATTCGCAATGGAAGAAGATGGTTGTGATGAAAGTTTACTCTGCGTGAAAATAAACCAGTCAATTTCAACTATGTCCAGCTGTTCTGGTCCTATTATATGGATGTAAAGGTCGTACTGTCCCTTAATGGTCGTGGGAAGATAGGTGGACACGGTTTGAAATGGACAATCTTTCGAGGTGGCTCTGATGACTAAGCTGGCAAAAGACGGATTGTTGAGACTATCCAGGTGTAAGTTGATGGTTCCGGTTGCGTTATACGCTGCCCAACCTGTTACTGCCAGTGTCACTTCTTCCGCTCCATCGTCGTGAAAATAAACGCCGTAGTATTTATTATACGAGCTGTCCGAACAGCAGGGATCGTAGGGATATAATTCTTCTACGTACATCATTTGGCCGGTTGCGCCGCAAGTCCCGTAGCCGGTTACTTGGGGATAATCGGCGTTCTCCGCTTCTAATTTCTGATAAGGCCATTTATAACTGTCGCTATAACTGTAAACGTTAACAGTGATTTCAGCAGCAAAGTACCAGAAAAGAAACAAATATAAAAGTAACTTCATTATTATTAGGCTTGAATTTAACTGGAGTTAAACATAATCCTCGTTCTTCATTTATATACCTATTTTATTATTATTATTGCAACATTTTTATGGGTATAAATTCTGAGATTTTATCAGATAGCAAATTTTTAAAAAAAATTATTACTAGTAAATTAATTTTTCAATTTTTGAGTTAGTAAGGCGTGTCGAAGGTCAGACGTTTCACATAATATTTATTATTATTACGACATTATTTGTTTTGCTTTGTGAACGGTGATGACACCGCCTTCTCTAATACTCTTTCGAATTTTACACTACTTTAATAGTGCAACTTACATTTTTTGATACCACTAAAATTCTAAATCTGGATTATACGACTACGTTTTGCTTTAAGAAAATTCTGGGTTGGCGCGATAATTTTAATTTCCGAAGTAGGCTATAATATACACAAACAAGATTTAGTTAACTTTTCGAGTATAAGAAATAATAAAAACATGTAGGCCTATTATTCGAATGATTCGATTGTATGAGATGTTTGAGCAGAACTAAAAGAATGATTGTTGCAGCATTTTGTTTTTTTTTGAATTAAAAATTAAAATAAACCAAAAAAAAAAAAAAAAAATTAATAGTTTTAAAACATAGGATATAAAGTTAAAAAGCAAATGCGAAATATTTCCTATATTTTATCAATTTGGCAATTACTATTATTAAATTTTAGAAATACCGGTAAATCACTAATAATAATTCAATCACCAAAAAAATCCTCAATCTTTGGTAAACACAATAAATTTTATTAAAACTTTTCCACTGAACTTTTTAATCAGTTGCGCAAATAACGTTTCGCGGATTTGATTTATTTACGAATAATAAATTTCAATTTTAAATCTGATAAAATGACAGTTTATTTTTTGTTTTATCTGTCAGTAGGTGCTATATAAAGCCAACTTTTGAATCAATTTTACTAACACGGAAAATATTTACCGGGTAACGTTTTATTTCAATTTCAATAATTCGTTGCTAAAAAAAAATTTTTTTTTTGAGACAAAAATGAAGTTAAATTTCTATTGTTTTTCCGCTGCTATTTTCTTCGTTTTGATGGGCGTTTCACTAGGTTGGAACGTTCCGTATCAAAAGATGGAAGCCGAAAACTACGACTCGAACGGAGGAGGAATCAACTACCAAGAAAGCTGCTCGAACGGAGGGAAAGTGTACAGTTTGGGCTTAGGACCCACCGATCAGCAATCCTACTACCGAGTGGACTTTGGCAGCAAAGGGGCCGAAAAGGTCACTGTGGCCATCTCCACCTACATGCCCTACAACGTGTCCGGGGTCCTCAACCTCCACCTGGACAATCCATACAACGCTCCGTTCGCCAGCCTTATCGTTAGGTACACCGGCTCCGGCTGCCCTTATAAGAACATCTCCACTTTTCTGTCCAGCACGCCCACTCAAGTGCACGACCTCTACTTCACTCTGACCACCAACGATTATGAAGACATCGTGTACGTGGATTGGTTCGCGTTCACCGAGAGCTATCTCTCGCCTTCCTCCGTCTACGTCACGCGCAATAAAACATCCGATTTTGCCTTTCAAAGAATAGATAGAAAAAATACTAAGAATTAAATGGAAATGTCAGAAGAAATTTATTTCGAAATATGACTTGAATTTAATTTCTATACACGTTATTTTGTAATTTTAAAAAAATAATTATATTATGATTAAAGTTTGGTTTGAAAAATAAAACAAATACACTTAAATCTTCGTTTTTTCGCAACATTATTGTTAAATTCCCAATGCATTGAAACAATAACTCATTATAAAGCAGTCTCACCCTGTATAAAATCTGCAAACCCACGGAGAACGCACTTTTTAACTAATTAATAAATCAGTCGAATTTTAATTAAAATGCATTATTTTTTTAATGTTTTTATTAATTAACACCTGCCATTTAATAATAAAAAGCAATTTTTAGAATATGACCTCTACAACAGAGTCGGCACGAGTTAATGCGCTCAAGGAAATTTGCTTTAATCCTATGGTAGCTGCCGGCACGTGCCGAGATGCAGTCGGCAGGTGAAAGGCTGCAAGTCCGCAAAAAGCTTTAGCCGTCAAAGTGAGCACGTTTACACGTTTACACGTGCCAACTCAGTTATAGAGGTCATAATCAAACATTTGCTTTTTATTAATAAATGGGAGGTGTTAACTACTGTAATGTAAATATAAAAAAAATAATTCATGTTCATTAACATTTGACTGATTTATTAATTTTTTTAAAAAATGAGTTCTCATTGGAACACCTTATACAATTAAAGTGGTTGCAACAATAAGCGGAAATGGTCATATTAGTTAATTCTATGGTGCACCTGAGCCACTGTACATTGCAATATTTACTGGAACCGTATAAAACCGGCCTCATGATAGGTACAGATGACGTTATTAATTTATGGTAGCAGCATCCAGGGTGTTAACATCATGGTGAAACTCATAGATAATTCTCACTTTTTTTGAGCTGGGTGTTGCTAAATTCGTATAAAATACTGTATTAAAATACTGTTTTGCTGTCAAAAATAACGTTCAACAATAATTGTTATAACCACGACAACTTAGTTTAAGTTATGGCTCAGTTGATAATCTGAAACCCCTCCGTAAAAGTTTTCGCTTTGTTTTCACATTAAGTGTAGCTATAATAATCGCAGGTGAATATTTTACCAAACTTAAATCATTTGGATTAAGCCATTTTAATCTTTGAATTAAAAGTTTTAGTGATAACAAGGACGAATTTGAAAGTTTAGAGGAAATCTCTTTTAAACAAATTTTAATCTAGATTGTAGAATAGAGTTTAACTAGCTTGGCAGTCATATTAGTCATAAAATACGTTTTTAGAATAAAAGAATGTACAAACAAGTAGTGTATTATTTTCAAACATGCATTTTATTTTCATGATTTTTTTTTGCTGTTGTAATAATATTCACATTTTTTTTTTAAAAAAAAAACTCGTATCGTCCATGATTTTAATTAATTCGTACGGGTCTTTTTTCGTCTGCAACGGAAGAAGTTGGCGCGAGTTTACTCTCCGCAAAAATGAACCAATCGATGTCAATATCGAAATCTTGGTAAGGTCCTGTAACCTGGATGTAAAGGTCATAACTTTCTTTAATCGTAGTGGGAAGATAGGTAGAAACGGTTTGATACGGACAATCATTTTCAGAGGTACGTCTGATGACTAAGCTGGCAAAAGGCGGATTGTTGAGACTATCCAGGCGTAAGTTAATGGTCCCGGTTGCGTTATAATGCGCATAAACACTAACCGCCAATGTCACTTCTTCCACTCCATTGCCGGGGAAATAAACGCCGTAGTAGGTTTTGTAGGAGCCGTCAGAACAGCAGGGATCGTGATCGTAGGGATATAACCCTTCTACGTGCATCATTTCTCCAGTTGCGCCGCAAATCCCAGAGTAGGTTACGCCACCGCGATGGTCGTAGTTTTCAGCCTCTAATTTTTGATCCGCCCATTTTTTACTGTCGTGATACCCAACAGTGACTTCAACAGCAAAGTACAAAATAACACACAGGTATAAAATCAATTTCATTATTATTTGTTTTATATTCAACATTGTTTGAAAGCCAAGGAAATAAATGAATCAAAAAATAATTCTCGATCTATATTTATATACGGTACTTTTTTTTTATTATTATTATTTCAACACATTGATTGACATAATATTGGCATTTTAACACATAGAAAATAAAAATTTATTGTTAAGAATTCTATCAGTAAATTGTTTGCGTTTGTCAGACGTCTCGCATAATAATTTATGATACTATGTTTTGCTTTGTAATGGTGCTTGCGCCTCCTGTTACACGTCGAGTTCATAAAAATTAAGAGTCATATATAATAAAATTTGACATTTGAAGGTTTTGAACGGTGTTTCAATAAAAAAAATTAGCTAAGTTTTAACTACCCAATTTTTTTTTTTAATTTAATAAAGAAATTCTAAAATTCTGAATGCATAATTTATACGTAAGCAACTTTAAAAAATGTAATACTGTACAGTACAATTCAAACATTTCTTAAGATTATTATTAAAATTAAAAAAAAATAGAAAAAAAATTGAAAATAATAGAAATAAAATCGATGTTAATTAAATTTTATATAATGATATTGCAGTCCTTACCGAATTTATAGGGAATTGTTGTAACATATTTAACGAGTTTATAATTTCTTATTGAAATTTTAATAATTATGAGGCACTGATGCAATTTGGTGGGATGAGATCGCAAAAAGCATATCAAATCAAAAGCCATGATTTTTTTTAGTACGGCACTTTGTTTATTTGTATTTTTTCCTACCTAATTTCTAAACTTGGACAAACTAAACTTGTTCTACTTAATTATTATTATAACAAAATAATGAAAAACATGGATTTAGTTACGCGATCAGAAGGTAGAAAACGTTTGAGCAGAACTACAAGAAAAAATAAAATTTATTTTAGCTATTGATGAAAGATTCAACTTGACAGTTTTAAAACAAATTAGAAAAAAAAATTTTTAATAATTTAATCACAAAGAAAAAAAAAACATCAATTTTTAGTAAACATAATAAATTTTGTTAAAATTGATTAACTGAATTATTTAATCAGTTGCGGGGAAAAGTGTTTTGCAATTTAATATGAGTTATTTACAAATAATAAAATTCAATTTTTAATCTGATAAAATTAAACTATGACAGTTTGTTTTTGCTTACATAGTTATAATAATAAAAAAAAAATTGACTGTATAAAATGGGATAGTTCATAAAGACCAGGAATGAGAAAAAAGAACAGCTATTGCTCGTATAAAACAGGGAATGAGTTAGGAAACAAGTGATAAGTGAAGTTTTTTATTATTATGCTTTTTTACTCTAAGACTGAGATTGAATTATTATTTAAAATGAGAAAAACGGAAGCAATAATTAACTACAAAATAATTTTCATTTGCATCTTTTAGGGAAATTTTATTTTCTTTACTTTGTTAGCCGCATTCTGAAAAATAATATCATTATTATAATTAAAATTTATTTTAAGCCCAATAATAACTCAAATACCGGTAGGTCACTTTGAAAATTAAACCTCTCTAAAATAAATAAAGTTATCCGAAAAGACAAAAAAAAAAAAAAAAAAAAAAAAACCAAAAGCAGCCTATTTCGTCTCCGCCAAAAATTAAGCAATGTTGGAATTTCGAGCATGTTCAAAAAGACATTTAAAAATGCACTTTTTGCTGTAAACATTTTGTTTATTGCAAAAACCCGCTAAGTGCAACCAATCTAATATTTTTTAAAGAAAATATTGTATAAATATTTATAATTTAATTTTGAACGGAATCGGCTTTCACATGACGTCAACTAAACAGTAAATTTTCTCGAATCGAAATCTATATTAATAACAAAGAATTTTAAAATTTTCGAAGTCCAACTTGGATTTCACATTTGGGGTAAACGCTATGACCGATAGCGAATAGCGATTAATATAAGCCGACATTAAAAATTTAGAATATATTTTTTTTTTAATAGTTAAAAAAAAACCGTTCCCGCGCCAAGATAATAATTAACTGCTGGACACAAAATAAAAACGTAAAAGCAGTTGCCGCTTAAAAAAATTAACTCTTGCTAGACGAAAATAAGCCGCTCACTATGCAAAAAAAAAAAAACACTAATACCCTGGCCGACATGAAGAAAATAGAAGTTGCAAAAAAAAAATCGAAAGTACATTACTACACTACTACGCTAAAATAGTGTGTTCTGACGTCACGATCGCTGCTAGCGTGACCTTACATTTTTGTGTAGCGTCAAGCTACCGTATGAAGTACGGTACGGTCACGCATGCGCAGTAAGAGTGATTTCAACCTTTTTTAGTCGCGCATGCGCACTAATAGGCCATGTCGTCTGTTTTTAATCAGATTGCATAAATGGCCACTAGATGGCACCAGTAGTTAACGTGTTACACAAATATTTTTTCGCAACTTCTCACTACATTACTACGCTAGTACAGTAAAGTTTCTAACGTATTAACGTTTAGTGTAGTAACGTGTTTTACTTTGCAACTTCTCTATTCTATCACTCACCCCAAACAACAACAACAACGTGTAGACGTGTAGACGTTGAACAGTACAGACGTATCAAAAATCGCTCCGCAAATTCATCGATTATCAAAGTCCGATTTCTCGATCATTAAGTGTTAATCAAGTACTTTAACGTGCGGAAGTATACCGCATGGTTCTATAATATAATTATAATTATATATAATTGTAATTTATCCAAGTACGCGTTTAATTATATATTTAATATTTGTCTTTCAAACAACGTATCAAAAACAAATTGACTAAAGTTTCGCGTCGGACAATTTTACAAGTTAAATAGACATTTTTTCCGAACATTCTACCTAATTATAATCCACGACGTCAAGGTGATATTATGCCGAGACAAACTGGTGCTGTGCCTAAAGTTAAACAAGACAATAAGCATGAAAGAAATGATTCCGAAAGCAGTGAAACTCAGGGAAGCGAAGTCGCGGGCGAGGGAACCACTTCGACCGCATCAGGTGATCAAGATGATAAAATCACTACTCCAAGTAATCGCTCTACTGAACTACATAAATCACTTCCATCAGCAGGAGGAACTGCTGGATCGGCAATCCTTGCTTTCCATGAGTTGGCTTCGGTGGGAACAGTCTGCGATGAACGGGCTTTTCGCGCTAGAGCCAAAGAACGACGAGAACGAGAGACAGCGGAACCCCCCACCAACGACCGAACAACCAAGAAAACTATACGAGGTACGGGAACAAATTTTGAGATGCCACAAGGCATTGACGATGAATCCATTTGCTTCACAGTCAAGAAAATCAGAGCATGCCACACTCCAGCAGTGGTGGAGAAACATCTCCGCACGCTTAAGCCACCAATCAACCCAATTCAGTGCAATTGGCTCCATAACACAGCCGGCGAATTTGTTAAAACGATCATTTTTTCGGTCTCCCCAACTGACGCGAAACGAGTTACGAATCCAGAAAACTGGCCAGAATTTATTGACATCGACGAGTGGAAGGGACAATCGCCCTTTTCGACTTAGTCTTGGCTCTAACCTCCGAGTCATGACGTGGAATGCGCGATCAGTGAAGTATAAAATCAATAAACTTATAAAAGAACTAAAACCACTTTCCGATCTAGAAATTATATGCATCAGCGAATCATGGCTTGACCAAGGAGTTTTGGACCGTGCCATCAACTTACCAAACTATTATTTCTACCGAAATGACCGTCCAAGAGAAGGAGGCGGTTTAATTACCTACATTAGAGAAGATGTGCGATCAGAATTAATTAAAACCGAGGTCACAGGTGAAGAAATTGAAACTCAATTGATGTATATTGACAAATATGATATTCACATACTTAATATATATAAACCTCCACCAATCGATGAAGAAATAGTCATTGATCTAATAACGGTTTATTTATATAAATACAAAAAAATTTTAATAATGGGGGATATCAACATTGATGCAACTTCCATAACCACAGATTTAGTAAGATGGAACGAGGAGTTGAAGGCCGCGGATGGCCGCAATATCGTCAATTTCACCACACGACTAGACGCAGGACTGGACTGGGTGATCACAAAAAACGTTTTTGCCAAGGCTACCATGGGGCCAAAGTTCAATTCCGACCATCATTCGATTTTTGTAACATGCAAATTTAATAGTAAAATTTTTAAATCATTAGATACTGAACAAACGCGGAGAGCTACAAAAACAAGTATTCTAAAGTTTACCGATAATATTAATAATATTAAATGCGGAGAAAACTACTGGCAGGAAGTTTATAATCTGATTGAGAAGACAACACCGTTACGAGTGAAACGACAATATTTCCAGGAGCCATGGTGGGATAACAGCCTGAAGTCGTTGAGAGACGCAAATTGAAAAAAATGGGCGATCTACATAAAAACACTAACCAAACAACACCATCGTGACTTCCTTGAGGCAAAGCGGCAATATAAATCAGCTATAAAAAGAGCAAAACGATATTATTTTAATACACATGAAGTAAACTCTACTATAATTTTATGGAAGTATTTTGAACAAAAATTTCAGAAAAAAAAAGAATCCAGTACGAAACCTTTTAAATCTGAACTCTTTCGCAAGTTTCTTTGCTTCTATCTCTGGCAACTCAAGCTACAGTCAACAAGCTTTGGGTGATCAAAGTATTGAACCAATGACCATTGACCTTTTCAATCAATATGTTAAATCTTTCAACACTTCATCCGCCCCGGGCCCCTCGGGAATAACTGTTTCTCATCTAAAATCACTACCACTTGAAGCTAAACGAAGGATGGTAACCGAATATAATAAGATTATCTGGACAGGAGTCTTCCCAAGACAATGGACACATTCAAACGTTACTCCAGTTCAAAAAGACAGTAAGAAAAAATTCACACCTGATAATTCAAGGCCAATAGCATTAATTAACATCGAATCACGACTATTAGAAAAACACATTGACAAACAATTACGTGCAATCGCGGCTGTCAAGTCACCAATTCCAATAAATCAATATGGATTTCAACAAAATCGGTCAACAATACAGCTACTAGAAGACTTAAATGATGACCTTACTACGGAATTAGATAAATTCGGAGGAGCAGTGGTAATGAACCTTGATGTACATAAGGCCTTTGATGCTATACCAATGAAAACTGTCCTCACTGGTGTGGAACCACTCCAGTTGAAAGAAAGACAACGCGGTTATTCTCTACTTCAATAACTACGGTTCAATCGAGGAGTTAAAATCTACTATAAAAGAAGACTTTGATAAGCTAACAAAGTGGTACCACTCAGCTGGGATGAGTCTCAACACCGACAAAACAAAAATCTGTCCATTTTGGACTAAAAAGTTCCGTCAAGCAATAGCTGGGACAGAAATGATTTTCGGCGATGTGATTGTACGGTTCTCGGAAGAGCTGAAGATGCTGGGAGTGATTTACCAGTCAGATTTGAAGTGGGAAAAACATGTGAATGAGTTGGCTCGAAGAATTAAAATGTATATTCCCATATTCAAGAGACTCAGAAGACTAATAACTTTTAATGAGCGAGTACGCTTGATTCGAGCATGTGTATACCCTCTTTTCGGCTACGCAAACGGAGTTTGGTTTATTAAATATGAGCAAGAAAGGATTATTCTCTATAAAGCGCTAAACAAGGTACTGAGGGCATCATTTGGAATTGCCTACTCAACTCCAATGTCCCCGACATACGAGAAGTTTAATCTACCTAAACCAGAATCATTCGTCAAGCGAAACTGTTTAATTCGATTTGGCTACTTACTGCGATGTGTGCGCGAATTCCGAAATCGATTCCATATCCAGGAATCCATGGTAACAACAAGAAGTCAAACTAGTTTAAAACTACCAGTTATAATTAATGCTAACGCGCGCAAATACTGGACAATTGGGTGTTTAGGAGCGCATTGGTTCAATGAGATTAGTGATTCAACAAGGAAAATCCTATTTACCTGTAAAAGCTGTGCTCACAACTGCCGTCACTACAAAAGACTTTTGCGAAGTGAAATTGTGTAATCAGTGAATACTTAAGAACTCTATTTAGTATAAGGCTAAGATAATGAATCAAAGGATTTCAAACAAATACCATGAGATATGCTTTAATACGACTACTAATTGAAATATTTAATTTAGATTATTTTCAAAGATAATGGTTTACTTTATCGATTCTCTTTTTATTTTGTTAAATTCTTTTTTTTTTTTTCTTCTTGTTTTTATTTCTATGGATTTGCTTGTTTCTAAGAAATTGTATAACTTGATTTATTCGATTTTTTGTGCGTAATTTGGATCGCACGACAATAATATTAAAAAAAAAAAATGTTTTACCGAAAACGGGTGAAAAGTTTAGGATTGGGGGAAAAGTACCAGGACTGGCATGCAATAGGGGGGGGGGGAGTTTGGCTCATCAAGGAAAATTAAAATAATAATGACAAAATTAAAACGAATGTTTATTTACAATTGTACACTATTAAAT
>JAQGAY010001305.1:0-15209 GCA_034698085.1 Polydesmus angustus | reverse complement strand
ATAAACTTGAGATGTTTAACTTGAGAATCTGGTCAGTAAAAATTCGACATATTACAGGCCGTGGGAACGCCGCTTTAGAGTTCTTTAAAACTACAGTATTTTTCTATTTATAGTTGTTCCTTAAAGGTTGTTTAATGGAAACCCTTATTGATACAGTATACGGGTACTATCTACCTCACATATCGTTTACTTATAACATACAGTAGGTGAATCGTCACGATAATAATTTTAAATTGCAGAGTCTAATTTTTGCATTATATAGTCTACATTATAACTTATAAGATATACTAAATACAGAAACGGAGAAAATAGTGGAAGGAATTCATGCATTGTGAAATTCGTGTTTGTACATGTGCTTCTGTTCAACAGTGGAAGAAATTGGATTTTAAAACAGATTTTTTTAAAAATTAAATATTGCGAGTAGTGAATAACGGGATAGGGAGAATAGAAGTTTGAACCATATACTTTTACATATAAAACGTGATTAAACGTAAAACGTAAATTAAAAATAAAATCCATGAAAAATAGCTCGCATCCGTGTTTACATGTGACTTTCAATAGGAAAGAATCGATGAGTCGCGGACTAACTTCTAATGTCGGCTAAGAATTTTGATTGTTGACTACAGCGGGAGAAATAGCGATCTTTCAAGTGGATTTTAAATTGAGGCAACAAAAAATTGGCCTAATAGTAAGATCTAGATAGCAATGTTTTGGTCCGCATTTGGAGCATTTGGAGTCCGTATTTGGAGCCTTTTTTCCACAAAAGCAAAACATTGAATTTTTGTCACATGGACCAAATGAACTAGGTTCCATTTCTAGGTTTCCAGAACTGTTACTAAGAAGAGAAAAGGTTTCTCCTTTGGAGAGTAGCTTCCCTAAGCATCTGCTTTGTAATTACATGCCTTTATTATAACAGACTCATTACTTTTATGAAACGCCGCGTACACCATAATACTGTATATAGACCCAAAAATGTAAACTTTGTTCATCTAATAACATTTTAATAGTTAAGTTTATTTGCCAATTCGTTTTTGAAATGTAATTAAACTCGGATAAAAATAAAGTGACATCAAATTTTATTACTTTAGACTTCAAAGCTATAATAACAAATTAATTAATCCATGCAAAATTTTGCATTGAAATATTAATAATTAACAACCGCTAAAACTTTTACGAGCAAATCAAACAAATTAAAATTTAGACTTTGAAGAGATTGAAAACCTGAAACAATTAATCCGCTATGCTTTTAGGATCCAAAAAAAAAAATATATATTTTATATTACAAAACGTGATCCTAATAACTGGTATCTATGTTTCATCAAATTAAAAATAATACCGTAATAATAAAAAAAACATTAAATTTTCAGTAAGTTAAGAAATCTCAAACTTCCGCTTTGAAAAGAGCGATACCACCTGCGTACCGCGACGCTATTTTTCTTTTCTACAATAAGAAAAATATAAAAGATGCTATGAATAAATAATACGAACATGTAAATCCCATTTATTCTTAGCCAGCAATTTGCATAACTGAAACGTAATTTTATATAATCCACAAAAATAATAGCAAACGGCACTTAAATTGCGGTATAAGAGTCATAAATCATAATTTCAAGTTGTAAAGTGAAAGGAAAGAAAAAAATTTTTTTTTTTTTTCCCGCCGCCTAATTCACCTTCGCACACCGCCCACGCGCGATGAAAACATCTTTTTCTTCCCGCCTTTTTTTTTTCTTATTCTTCCAAAAAAAAAAAAAAAACATTCAAACACCTTCATAACTCGTGGCTTAAACAGGCGATGACGTCATCACAGCTCGCGAACTTTAATTGAATTAATGAACCAAAAAAAAAAAAAAAATTTTTTTTTCATTGTTCATTTAATTACAATTTCATGCGCAATACGATTAATAAATGATGAGTTGGCGCGCACGTGAGCCGCCATTATAGTCGAGAGCACAAACGATAAGCTGTAATCTGTCGTCCGCTTTCTCCCTCACGGCGCAGGCGCAACGTGAAAGTGAAAAGTGTGATGAAGAGGGAGAAAGAAAGAGAAAAGAAAAAAGAAAAACGAAAAAAAAAAAAAAAAAAAAGAGTGACACAAAGTTAAAGAAAAGTAATTTTGTACTAGGTTCAACTTAATTATTTAAGTGCTTGGCGAGAGATGTATGAAGATTACAAGTCGTTGCGATCCCTCCTTTACGTTTACGTAGCGTAACGTAACTCACAGTTGGCAACGACGTCTTTGGGATTTAACAAAATTTCCCCAGGGTTCAACGCCACGTCGCTTTTGCTCCCTTCAATCCCTCTTCAAACCAAACACGTGTGCGCCAAGCTGTGACTGCATTTACATACAACTCGTCAATTTTTACACCTGCGCAACTCGCCCAGGTTTTTCCCCGACCGCGCGCGCGAGCTCACGTGCCAAACAGAGAGAGCGAGAGCCCTCTAGGCGTTCGCGTTAAAGCTCTCGGATAATAACAAAATTCGCTTTTCTCTAACCAGATATTAGATCCGATGACATTACTACTATCTTTTCGTCTACCGCTGCAATATCTCTCTCTCGCGTGGTGGTTCTTGTTGTTGTTGCGCAAAGCTAAAGAGATTGCGCGAAAATCTCATCTCGACCAGTCACGCCTTTAGGCACTTAAAATATTACATAAAGAGCGAAAAATGTGGTTAAAGTATATATAATCATATTTAACAAGTTGTTGTATTTTCAACAATAATAGGCTAGTCTACTTTCATCTTTTAATAGAAACTTTAATTTAAGGGAATAATTACGGAGGTTTTTCAATTTCGCCGCTCTCGCTCAACGATATAATAACAGTTTTATTAGCTTTAACGTTGAATGAATTAATTGATGCGGTTTTTAACAACAAGCATTTCTGAACTTTCAACGAAAAATATTGTCAACAAAAAATGAAATTTTCAACAAAAAAAAAAGCGTTAATAAAGTACAGTGGAACTTCAATATTGGTCATTTTCGATCTTCGTCACACTTTTGACGCCAAATGCAGTCAGCTGATCGTTAGTATTAGTGTAAATTTTAAAAATCATAACAAAAAAAAATCAACATTGAATAAATTCTTAAAAAAAACGAGTGCTAATGAATCGTCTGAAGATGCTGATAAATCATCAGGAAAACATAGAAACAAGGAAATATATGGCAATACTAAGTAATTAATATGCTATTTATAAGCAATTAAAATCCGCGTTTCCCCGATAATTAGACCTGTTCCAAAAATTGGAACTACTGGTAGCATGATTTTTGATTCCGCCAAAAATTTAAGCCCTACCCCCAACAATAAGCCCTATTCAAAACGTTTGTTGCAAATGTATTTTTTGTCGGCGATTACTAGTAACTAATATGTACTCGGATTATTATTATTAAAGGAAGGTAAACTATAATCCCTATAAAATTCTTTTTTTTTTTTTACAATAATAATAATATAATTTAGCATTTTAGATACCAGTACCTATACAGTAAATGTAAAAATTTTAAATTTTTTTTATTAATTTTGCAAGTTATTTAAGACCTCCCCCAACAATTAGCCCCATTGCGTTTTTTCTTTAAAGAAAAATAATAAGACAGGTCTAATTATCGGGGAAACACGATACTGTATTTGTTATGCTTTCTGTGTTAGTTTGTCTTTTCTTAAAGGTAGTAGCAAAATTGTGGACTGCACGCGGATTGAACCGCTTTTAATGTAGTTCTATGAGAAAAATTTGTTCGATATTCGTCAATAATTTATTTTTAAACGGATTAATGACGAATATTGGAGTTCCACCGTATAGGAAATGTTGGCAATTTTTTTATCAATAAACTTCCTAGTTACATTATAATTTCTTCCAAAGAATTTCAAATCGACTTAGGTGTCGATTATCATTATTTTTTGTTTGGCTCTCGTACATTTCCGCCTGCACATAATGTGTAGTGGTGGTGGTACTAAGTTATAATATGATGAAGCGTCTAATGATGTATGATTGAGTGTGGACTAATTGAGTAGGATTGGTCGACCACTTAGCCTATGATATATTGTTAAACAAACTCCTTCGCCATTATTAATGTATGTGTACATGGTGGTCGGTTGAGTAAATATCATTCCCGAAGCATTTGAGTGGCTAAGACCAACATATTATATTGGATTGACATCACTTAAGTGTAAACAAACCGCCGAATACAATTTAAATGCCAACGCGCATCTTTTAAGTAATCCGTATTAATTAACTGTCCTCAATTCGAAATACCAGTTAATTCGTTAGTTGTACGCGATGAGAATTTTGTTTTACAGTATTTTTTTTTTACTTGAAAAAAGAAAAAGGAAAGCTTTATTTCTTTAACGAGAAAAGTTGGAATTAAGAGAAGTTTGATGATGAGCTGTAGCAGAAGTGTTTTTTAGTGCGATTCGTGAGTCCACTGTAAAAACATTACACAAAGAGAGGGGGGAATAGCAGACTGCACAAAAACCACGTGATCACATCAATCCAATTTGTCGAATACATTTATTGGCTTTTCCAAACGTGTTTACGTGACAGGATTTATTCCGCGACGATCTATAAAACTGACAAAATTATTCATTCAATCGCGAAACATTTTATCCGTAAATCATTTGAAAAATTAATATTTAAGATATCCGAATTATACGTGCAGTAATTAAAAATCAATCACCGTGAAGAAGTTTGCTAATCAAATCTGATAATCATCTACTTCTAGCTATTGCGTAACATGCTAGATTGTACCGTAAAATGTCAATTCGATTTAACGGAAGCTGAAGAATTTGCATACTAATCATTTTCTTTAGTACGGTACTCGTTTAATGAAAACTTGAATATAACGAAAATTGAGATTTATTAATAAAGCATTCAAAAATAAAATCCAAATAATTGAATAATTTTGCTTAAATTTATCTAAATTAAAGTATTTCGAATGAGAAAAATCATTGTTAAAATGACTGAAAACTTTTTACTAGTCAAAACCACTTTGACGTAATAAAAACACGGAAATAGAAACCGCATTTTAAAAATGACAATAAGTAAATAAAAATAGATTTAACAAATCATTGATAAATCGTTGGATGACGTTAGTTTTGAAACATTAATAAATCAGTCGAATTTTAATGAAAATAAATTATTTTTTAAAAAATTTTACATTAATTAACATCTCTCATTTAATAATAAAAACAATTTTTAGAATATGACCTCTACAACTGAATCGGCACGTTATAATGCACTCAAGGAAATTTCCATTCATCCGATGCTGGCACATGCCGAGATTCAATCGGCAGGTGCAGGCTGGAAGTCCGCAAAAGCGGTAACCGTCAAAATGAGCTCGTTATCACGTTTACATGTGCCGACTCAGTTGTAGAGGTCATATTCCAAAAATTGTTTTTTTATTATTAAATGGGAGGCGTTAATTAATGTAAATTTTAAACGAATAATTCATTTCATTAAAATTCGACTGATTTATTCATGTTTCAAAACTAACCTCATCTAACGAACACCCTACATTTCGAATTATTAATAAAATTTCGTTATTAGTTTTTGGTATTTTGTGCTATACCGAATTGAAACTGAGTAATAATATAATATTTATTGAAAAGTGTCGCCTAGCGACGACAATTTCCCAATTAAATTAAAATAAAATACAGTGCAGTACTAACGAGCCCCTTAAAGTGTAGCAATCACTCATAACACCAATAGAGAAATTCTATGAAAACAACTCTTGAGAAAAAAAATAAATACCGGTACGGGTACATGTAACCCACTTTTAACATGACTATAACCAACGCCTCCTACGTCGAACGAATAGGAAGCGTTGCTATAACTAACTCAATTTTCTCAAACATTACGCCGTGTGTTAATTACTATAATAGCTAATATTTTACTAATTATCTTTACTCAAAAAAAAAAAAAAAAAAAAAAAAAAAAAAAAAAAAAAAACTTGAAATTTGCGTTAATTCAACGGACGAAAAAAAAAAAAAAATCCGGTATAAGTTTCATCGAAAACCTTAAAGTAGCGGTATATTGCGTTTCTGAAAGCTTAATTTATTTCACGGAAAACAACAAGAAAAAAAAAATCTTAATTATCTTCAACTAATGATTTTGTGATTGATCCTTCAATCAAAATGTAGAATTAAAAAAAAAAAAAACAACCAGCGGAACAGAAAATACCCGAGCATACCAGATTCAATCACCTATCAAACCTCTCCCGCTCGTAAAATAAAAGCTATAAAAAATAAATAAAAGATAAAAAAGAAAAAAAAATTAATAAAAATCCCCTCCCTCTCTGATTAAGATCCATTTGACACTGATTAAACAACTACAAGAAAAGCTATCAACAACAACGAGAAGATATATAAAAAAAAAAACTAGGGAAGAGAAAGGGAGAAAAAAACCCTAATTGGAAGAATATAAAAAATAAAAGGAAAGACGATAGGAGCACCGGATGAGCATCCAGCAATTCGTAAATAGCCTTTTCAATCCCTGATGAAAAAAACCCAAACCCTTCTTATCCCTCGCCGCCTCCTGAAAAGCCATTTGATAAGCTCTTTTCACCATGCAAAAAACCCTAACCAGACCCCAAAAAGCCTTTTGCGTTCCCTGAAAATTCTAAAAAAATAGACCCTCCGTCTCAAAATAAGTGTCCAATTTCAATTTTTTTTCTGTCCCCAAATAAGTGTCCGATTTCTTTAAAAATTAATATTTTTAAAAAATTATTAAAGTATATCAATAAAATTATATATTTTATTGAATTTTAACTACAAATATCGCTTTTGGGAAACTTTTAAGAGTAGATTTGAGTCATTTAAACTGAATTGATGATTTCTTGTGCAATGATCTTGGCTGAAATTTGTTTCATTTTGCCGTTGGATCTCAATTTTGGCAATGCATGATAAATAACTTACTATAGTTTTAGACTTAAATTAGGTATTTCACGACCGTTTCGTACCAAAATATTTTCCATATCTCCCATTGTTTTCTTAGACCGGAGCTTTAAACTAAGTCTACAAATTTCTTGCTTTTTGATCAAAAATTTATATTATAAAGAAAACTACAAAACGTTTTAATTGCTGCCAAAAACTTTACCTATAACAAGTGTTTTCAAAATATCAAGTCAACTTTTAAAAACAAAACCGCGTTTTCTTAATTTTTGAAAAAAATTGAAATCGGACACTTATTTTGAGACGGAGAAAGTACATGCCACCTTATGAACATGCCTTTCTAACCCTTAAAAAAACCATACTCATCCTTAAAATCTTTTGAGACATCCCTTAAAACACTATTTCATAACTTAATAAATTCATTCAACCTTTTGAAAAGCCCACGCTATCACTTGAATAAATTTCGCCCCTTAAAAACTGCTATAAACACTAAAAAAGTCATGTACACAAATTAAACACTCGGGACATCCCTTCAACGGTTCTTATCACCCCTGAAAGCACATACAACTTTTTCAGAAGAAGACCTTTTTTTACCCTTTATGAACCCATAAAAAGCCCATAATAAACTCTTTAAAAACCCTGGTTACTCCTTTAAAGGTCCATGCCACGCTTTTACAAGCCATTGCCACCGTTAGAAAATCTACACTTTTCTTTGAAAAACCCTTACTAACTTTTCCAACCCCTTATAATGTATACCCATCATCAGCGTAAAAGTCAGTAGCCTGCTAAGAAAACGTATTAATATTAAGTCGGTATTTTAATAAAATTATAAACTTCTCGTTACACACACACACACACACACACACCCATAGCCTAGGTACACCGAAAGCATTCGTTCCGCGCTGTACGAGGGACTGGCAAATGGCGTGTGCGAGTGCGTTGATGCCCTAAAAACAATCGCGTTTTACGACCTCCAAATTCTCCACCCACTTCATCTCCATTTTTATATCGATAACAATAGCGGTTTATCTCTCAAGCGTATAAACTTTATCTCAGCTCCCTCTAGCGGTGAAATGAGGCTTTTAAAAAGTATAAATCTAGACTTTTCTATACGGGCGATATAAAGCGGAGAAGATAACAACAATAGCAACAACGAAGAATGAACCAAAAAAAAAAAAAAAAAATAGGTAACTTTGATTGCTGTTGTTGTGGATGATAAATAAAAATTCAAAATTGAGCGATAAAAGTTCATTTATATACACAGCGTAGTGTAGTGACGAGTGCGGAATAAATGACGCTCAAAATAAAGATGATCTCTATGCATATTTTATCCCTAGAACTTTTT
Source organism: Polydesmus angustus (assembly GCA_034698085.1). Taxonomy (NCBI): domain Eukaryota; kingdom Metazoa; phylum Arthropoda; class Diplopoda; order Polydesmida; family Polydesmidae; genus Polydesmus; species Polydesmus angustus. The sequence goes on along the minus strand of JAQGAY010001305.1, from coordinate 6,989 downwards.
TTTTTTTCACGCTTTGCACGGCTGACTTTCGCTTTCCCGCCGTTATCTCCATTAACCAGTGTCTGGCTCTGGGTTGGCGTGCCCGAGACCAGCACGCATACGAATCACGTGCGCAATCATATTCGCTAAAGTATGATATATATTTTTTTATCTGTATAAAAAATCAAGATACATTTGCTTAACTAGTTTTTGTTACGATGGTAACGTATTCAAATTAAATGAGTAGTTTTTTTAATAAGGTATACTGTTCCAATACATTAATTTATCAGGAAATACGGATTCTAAATACTCAAAAAAGTTTCTCGGATCTGCGGGCTATGTTGTGCGGGTTGTATTCGCGAGTTTAAATAATTTTGTATAAAATAGTTTAAAAAAAAAAAAATTAGCCAAAATAACCAAATTCGCCCTATCATCAGTCTAATAAATTGAATTATATAAGAAAATTTATTGCAAACGCGTATAATATTATTGTATATTTGTGTCACTATTAACGAGCAAACCCGTCATTATAATACCTGTACGATGTAAAAATTCCCTAGTTTAAAATCATTTCAAAATATTATATGAGAATTTAAAATAATCTTCTATACATCATGATATTAAAAATCCCAAACAAAAAAGACAGTTTTTTTTAAAAAAAATCCAAACAAATCTTGATAAATGAGCAACAAAAACTCTCAAAAGAACTTTAAATATTGGATGACTATCCCTAATAAAATGCAACTCAAAAATAACTATTCCAGAATTTAAAAAAAAGCTTTACGATTTTAAATTTGAAAATAACAATAACAGAAAAATGTGCGCTCTTCAATAAAATATTTTTTAAAAAGCCCAACTTGTAATTTAACTATTACAGTACTGATATATATTTATACTGAGATATATTTATATACAGTATTTGATAAATATGCTAATGTAAAATATATACAGTAGTTCAAAAATAAATACCACAAAATATCTAAAAAATCTACGATTTTAAATTTGAAAAAAATGATAAACAAAAAATTCGTACTGGTACATTAAAAAACAAAAAATGAAATAAATTCTGCCAAATCAAATAAAAAATTTAATATTATACTCGTATATAAGATACAGTATTTAAGACAAAAAAAACCCTCTAAAAATGAAAATACAATTTCCAAAAAAAAAAAAAAATCAATTAATCATAAATATTTTTTAAAAAAATAAGTTCTACTTCGCTTAAAAATAATTAAGTTATCCAAAATAGAAGCGCTGAATGTAAAAAAGAATTGATACAGATACTGTATAATAATATTGTTGAGACTGTAGCAACCCGGAAAAAATCCACGGCCTTTTTGATATTTCAAACAAACTCTGTTAAAAAAGTTTTAAAAATACAATCTAAAATTTCCCCTCTCTAACTTCTCCCTCCCTACCAAAAAAAAAAAAAGTAGTTAACTGAAGTGACGTTCCGGTATTTACAGTTTCGATATCACACCACAAACCCAGACTGGTTAACTTTACGCACTCGACAAAACGAACGGCAATTCGGCATGCGCACAAACGTTAAAAGAGAAACACAAAAAAAGAAAGAAAAAAAAATTGGGATGGAAAAAACGAAAGAGAGAAAAAAAGAAAAAGATGGCGGCCCAGCCAAGCGAAGAAAGCGCCCTCTATATCTCGAAACAACACGCTCGATGGGGAAAAATAAGAAAGAGAAGGGAGGAGAAAGATGAATAAAAAAAAAAACGAGATTTCTTTTTGGGTGTGAGGAGTGGATGTTGGGGCGGACGAGGTGGAAAATACACGTTAAAGATGAGAAACAAACGCAGTGGTGCGTAACGACGCACAGATGATCACGTAACTTTACTGTTACATCCCACTTCAACGTTCAAAATCCTCCGATAGATGGCGTCAGAAGAACAATTCGGTTCACTGGGCATTTAAAATCGAAAAGGAAAACTCGATCAAAATGCGGACTCGAAGAGTACCGAATGAGAAGCAGGGTGGCGGGGAAAACCGTGACTTTTATGACGTATCTTGCGCATGTGACGTCAGCGTCGGCGATAAGGAGCTTTGTAAGCATCTGCCAACACAAGGAACGGGAGGGACTCTCATCGCCATCTCACTGCCATTTCTTGACATGCAAAAAGCAACGCACACTACCTGTTGAATAATATAAACAAAAGCAACTCCGAAAACAAACTCATTTACAAATAATATACACGGATTCGCAAAAGTGCAAATTTCAGTACAATCGGCGTAACATGAGAAACGTATAAATTTTGTATTATACCATTATCGGATCATGTACCGGTACAGTTAAATAAACTAAATTCCGTTTTAAAAAATTCTTTTAAAGTTGGTCAAAAATAATGCAGTTCCCATGTTTGGTTTAGTTAAAGAGCACGGAATACCACCGCACGTAAAAAAATGTTATTAAAGGGTACTGTCAACTTTATTGGAGACGTTTGATCTTCATTTTATTACCTCCGCTAAACGCTATAAGCGACTTTTCTCAGCTTTACCGTATCTGTCGTATTTAGTCCTTAGTTTTTGCCTATGTGGTACTTGATATTCGTTTATTTTAAACTATTATTAAAGCTTTCTTTAAAGTACACCTAATACTGTTTTTACACGGGGGATACGTTCCTGAAAAACACGTGTGAAAAAAAAATTCGTGTAAAAAAAGTAATGGGGGGAATTCTGTCACATTATATAAGGGCTACCGAAAAATACATACAGTATTATCAAACTATAATTAATACATAAATAAAGGTATGAAAAATTTGAAAAATTCCCAAAATAAGCAAAAAATATTTTTTAAATTGATTAAAAAACCGTGTTATTTCAAAATTTCTCGTGTAAAAAGAGGATGAAATTTTATTTTGAAACCGTGTTATTTCAAATTCGTGTAAAAAAAATCCGTGTAAAAACAGTACCGGGTGTATCAATGGCATTCATTTTACAACATAGAGAGCGTTTAAACTTGCGTCATTTTAAACGTACAAAATTATTTTAATAAATTCGTATTATCAAAATATTATTGCTTTTGGAACAATTTATTAAAAATTTATCTTTTTTTGAGAAAAAAAATATTTTTAATAATTTCGAAAAAAATATTAGCTTGTAAAATTTTATCTCCAAAAAACTAAATTCTTTAAATTTTAACTTTTTTTAATATTTATTGAAGTAACTAAGAAATTATTTTTTCATAGAAAAAACTTTCTGAGTTTCTCTGTAAAATAACGCCATTTTTACAATTTTATATTTGATATTTTTTTTTAATAGCAAGCAGAAGTTGGATACCAGTACTTACTTTATGATCACCCGGTATTATTAAAGCTTTCTTAAAAATATTGGCAATTTTAATTAAAAATGTGCATTAACAGTGTAGCCTGCAGAAATAGTTACGGCATAGTCAAAATTCTTTGAATAATTAAAAATGAAAATAACGCTGGTAATCAATACCGTTAACCATATTTTAGCTCCGGCACAGTGATAGACCGAGAACAGAATTTTTTCCGCCCCGGAACTTTTTCTCATTTTTGAAAAAACTAATTTCTAATAAATTGCCGCTTGAGGAAAGAAAATCAGACGCACTTCGTAGTTAAGCTTTTTTTTTTATATTAAAAAATAGTAAAATAGCTACGTTACGGTAATTTGTTAATGCTGAGGATGCAAAATTCTTCTTTTTTTAAATTACTGCATTTAATGATGACTCGGTATTAAATTTTTTAACTTGGCATTTATTAGTAAAAAGTCAAAATTATGTTGGCAAAGACTTCAATTGCAAAAACTATTAGTTATCAACATTATCCAAAAGAAATTCTTAAAAAAATTTGCAATATAAGTACCGGCACTTTAAAAACTATGTACAGTATAATATAGTATATTTCTTGGGAAGAAGCGCACCTGTCCAAATTTTGAACTAAATTATAATACAGTACCGGTAGCTATAAATATTTTAAATAAAAATATTATCTTTTATCAGCGATATTTTATATTATATCATGTTTGTTTTCATATACACCTGGTACTGTTTTTACACGGTTTTTTTTTACACGAATGTAATAAAATTCAAAATAAAATTTCACTCTTTTTACGCGAGAAATTTTGAAATTCTGTAACAGGGTTTTTTTTAACCAATTTCAAAAATATTTTTTGCTTATTTTGGGAATTTTTCAAATTTTTCCTGCCTTTATTTATGTATTAATTATAATTTGATAATACTGTATGTATTTTTCGGTAGCCCTTATATAATATCACAGAATTCCCCCCAATACTTTTTTTACACGAATTTTTTTTTTACACGTGTTTTCAGGAACGTATCCCCCGTGTAAAAACAGTACCGGGTGTACTAATACACTAAGCTTACTGAAGCTTACAAATTATATGACAACTTTATAATGCATAAATTAAATCAAAATATTATTATAAAAATTGTTATTGAGAGCACTTTATTCCCTTCAAATTCCATTTTGATTTTTATGCTCGAAATCTGATTTTTTTAGAGCGAATATTTTGCCATCTACGCAAATAATCCTATTTTTTCAAAATTTCAAACGCATTTATAAATATCTATTCCTACAACAGTTTTATTAAACCAAATCGTTGTTTTTAAAAACCGTATTAAACAATCTGCGCCATTAATTTAGATAAAATCCTTATGAAAAAGCGTTTCCGACCTAGGGCCGGAACTTCATTATGTTCGAATTTAGAAAAATAGGAACAAATTTTTCGCGGTTCTGAGGGGCAAGTGATTTATATTTTTTAGTCATCTGCATAATCTTTCATTTAGTCGTTCTCTACTTCCCGCCGAATATTCCTTCGCAGTAATAAAGAATAGTGTTTTTCAATGGCTTTTTCTAACCAAAAAAAAAAAAAAATGGTCTGTTTGAGTTATAACACTTTGTAAATCATGTAAATTCGCGAAATGTGTTAGAAAGATTGGCTCTCTTAGCTCTCCTCCCTCCCATAAATCTGTCCCTGACATTCCTCCGTCTCACCCAACCGACTTAACAAAGTATGGCTTTAGTTCTACTCGAGAGAAAAGTTTGTTGGAGATACTTTTCAATATTTGATGGAGAATTTTGTATGTAAAAATATCTTCCGAACGATTAGAGGCAGCGAATCGATGAAAATGACATCACATAGCAAATGAACTCCAGATATATTACCGTACCGTACTTAATGTTTAAGTGCACTCAAAGTTTGAAAGTAAAGAGATGGGCTCACCAACAGCGATGTAAAAAGCTACTTTTATTCGCTTCAACCGTAGAGTGCTTCAATCAAGTAGCAAATAAACATAAATTATTACATAAATGTACGCAAAAACGTAGGTTTTGGCTAACAATAGTAGAAAAAAAAAATATGTTTTTTTGTAATATGCTAAACCGCCTAAACATATTTTCATAAATAAAACAAAGCTTCAATTTTTACCCTTTTATATGTATTTTTTGTTTGCCGATTCTGTTTATTATTTTTTCTGTTGCTGAAAAAAACATCAACATTTCTACACTACCGGTACCGGTAATTATTATTAAAAAAAAAAAAAAAAAACTACTGTAGTTATACAGTATTTTTTTCCAATTTCAATACTAATAATTACTATTCTGATACCCGGAATTTTTTAACCGAAATCGGTGCTACTGTAGTCATTTTTTCCCCCCTTTTTGAATAGGGATTTTGACTTTTTAAATTTTTTTCATAGCTAACGCTTAAATTTAATGATTTTTTTATGACATTGTCTGGCTGAGAAATAACTATTTTATCTCTTCTCTTAAGCGATCCATTAAAGGTACTAAACCAATGTTACGTTTAATCAAACAAGCATTCTTGAAAACTAACTTTCATTACATAAACCTATACAAACGTAAATAAAAAAATGAAACAAAGTTTCTATTTAATTGTTAAAATAAACGCCCTGCAAAATTAGTACCTATCAACTTTTAATAACTTTCCGGGAAAAAAGATGCATTAAAAGTTTTTCCTCTTTTTTTAAAAAATTAAAAGTACAAGTTAGTAGATAACAATTGTTTCGTCAGTCGTCACCCGACTAAACTTAATCCAATTAGCTTCGACGTGAATTAATTTGCGAGCATGACGGGAGTGCGAAGTGGGAAAAGACGTCTAATTGGAGCGCCAACTGACTTTTTCATCCGGAAGTATATACCTGGGGAACACATCATGCCGGAATAAACGTTGCCAGATGACAATTAGATTCCTTTTATACAATTAATAATTTCTTTCTCTTTAATTTCATTAGCATTAGCAAATAATCTAGCTAAATTGTTTGAATAAATTGCGTCTCACCTTCGTCTTTTCATGGTTTTTTTTTTGTTTTGTTTTGTTCATAATAATTCTACTTTGAAAAAATAAATTGCAGCTTCGTTAAACAGTCTCGTCGTTCAAAAAAAAAAAAAAAATTGGATACAATAAGAATAACAAAATGCAAAAAAAAATAAAAAAATAGTATAGATATCCCAAACTAATCGATTGTATGATACGTTTTCCCTTTAGACAGCCAAGTCTCTTTTTTATACATGTTAGTTTTACGTTGTTTTAAAGTTATACGATGCGATACATAAAGTTACTGGATTTCAATTTTTGCCGTTTTTTTTTAAAAAAAAATTTATTTTGTGTCCCGATAGGGGTTCTCCGTTGTATAATGTTGTTTTAGTAAACATATATCTAGAACTACCAGGTAGTTATTGTATTGATGTGAAAGACGCTACTCTGAATGCAAATCTACAGAAGAATCTATTACATTTTAAGATGATAATATATTTATACCATTTTAAATAATAATTTAAAAAATATGAAAATCATGCATTTTTTAAAATTATTTTTAATTAAGACTCGAGACAACTTAATTGCGTTTTATTTATTTATTTTTCGTGACAATCACAGTATGCATGTAAAGTAAAACTAAAAAAATTGAATAAAAAAAAATATTTTTGAGTAAATGTTTCATTTCTCTAAGAAAACACTTTTAATTACATTTTTAGCATTTCCCGGTTATAGTG
>JAQGAY010001304.1:0-15210 GCA_034698085.1 Polydesmus angustus | reverse complement strand
ATTTATAAAGTTATATTTCGTGCGCTATAATTATTTAAAATACTTTTAAAATCGATGGGAGGAAGCAAATGTATTAGCTTCTGTTAATGCATTTGAGCTAATCTTGTAAATAACGTAATGCTACTCCGTATTATATTTCCATTGTTAATATTTATGTTTGTTTTATTTTGAATAATATTAGTTTGTTGCAATTGGAGCAACGACGGCCGATTTATTGACAAAGACTGGCTTTAAGCTTTACTGCACGGCCTCATCACCATCTGCCGAAGGCCTTTTGCAAGCCATCCTTCAAGTTGAAAAGGAACTACCTGAATGTTGAAGGTACGCTACATGTATCGAATTATTTTTTAAGCTAGAGAATTTTATTTTTTTATTTTGTTGACGTGTGAGGCTGGGTTTTTGGGTTAAAAAAAATAATCCTGAAAACGATTAAAAATAATATAGTTTTACAAACTTAAATTTTATGGCTAAAGAAATTGAGATTAAAATATAAAAATATTTTCTGTATTTGTGAATTCGTACTGATAGTAATACTGTATTTATGTTTTACTTTTTATTAAATTTAAAATTAATATATACATATATTTTATTATAAAGATTTGTTATGTAAACTTGTAAAAATTGGTATTATCAGCCTAAAGTAGAAATCGTAATTGTCAATAAAATGTTGAATTAGGCTACATTTACGTTTGTTTGGTTGTTTTTAATTACCAATTAAATGTAATTATTATAAGAATCTTATTTTTGAAAAACCAACAGCAAATTTTTTTTAACCGGTCTAAAACTAGACCTGTCATTATATATTATGAAGAAGGCGTTATTTGAATATTTACTTTCCTTATTAAGCAGCTATAGCATCTACATTTAATTTTATCTTTGTCAAATCGAAATTTTTTTATAAAAGTATTAGAATTAATTATTGCAATAAGCAATTTTGTTTTTAAATTAGATGATGGGGTTTTTTTTATCATTACCAGTATTTAAAGTTTCTTGTCGCTTAAATAAATCTTCTAGAATGTAGATGATTGAAAATAATGTGAAGTGGGAACGGATTTTTTTAATGTAATTATTAGTTACCATATATGGCGAAGCGATTCGTTTGGGAACTTGCCATTGGCAGTTTCAGATCTTTAGACGCATAAAGTTATTAAACACAGCATGACATTTCACTTGTATTTATTTACAATTGAACAATTTTCTGCACTGAAATGCAAACAGATTTAGTTTAACTATAAATACAAAGTAAGGAATAATGCGTTGGATCGTTTTACAATATTATTACACAGCGCTATCAAAGGCGTACCGATTGTATTATGATGCCCGGAGTCAAAAAATACATTTCGGCAGCTCTCTCTCTCCCTCCCCACCCTCACATCCCCTTTTTTAATTTCTTTTGCTTAAGAAAACAACTTTGTTTCCAACTTGATGCATTTTGAAAAAATTTTGTGGCATAATAAAAATGGATTAGAAATTTAGCCAATTTTGACGAAAAAGTAATTATTTTTAACGATATTCCTCAATTTTGCAACCCTCTAATGTCTTTCCCACCCCCTGACAGTACATATTTTAATTTAGTGCATTTTATACTTTATGGCATTAATAATAATTATTACCGTATAATGTAGGCCTACTCGCAATCTAAACGCAGTGTGTGTTTTTATATATAATTTCATTTAAAAAAAAAGGGATTACCGGTACTATAGAACGTGCTACCCGGTTGCTCATTTATATGTACATGTAATAGTAAATTTAAATGTATTATAGAATAGTGAATTTGAATTTTAACATTTATTTATTATGTTTACAACTAGGAGTATTGTGTTGTTCTAGATTGGGCGGTAAATGCTAATTTAATTTTAAATTGCAGACATATAAATTTTAAGATGTGACAATTCACGCCTAATATAAATGCCATTTCGTGAGACTTCTAAACAGCAATAATTTATATATACTTAACCTAAATTTATGGTTTTGTATATTGCCATGTTGTCTACAGAAATATAAAACCATATTGGTTTGATTTATAAATTATGCTAATATTGATTAGCACAATCAAGTTAACGGAATAACCGGTAATTAAATTCTAATGCATTATAAATTGGTTTGAAATCCCAATGCTGTATTTAAATTTTTATTATTTTCTAATGTTTTATAGTTCATATAATCATAAACAAAAAATTGAAAATAAATCATTTCAAATTAATTTTTTTCAGTTTAGTAATATATTTCAGGTTGATGTTATTAATAAAACTTACACATTTTAAATCTGAAATTACAGTATTGACCTATTATTATGATAGGAAATTGATTTTTTTTTTGCTAAGTAATTTGAATTTATAGTTACCTAAAGCTATAAATTTCAAGCGAGATTAATGTTTCGTGTAAAGTATTTATTATAGGTGTCTCGATTTCTCCGTCTAGTTAACCTCTATTTTCTTTGGCGCTTTTGATATTACGATAATGATACAGAATTAGGGGACTGTAGGATATTTACGATACTAGAATTTGCTTAGCATCGCTAATTTTATTCTTGAGATAAAATGACGCCGGTGTGTCACGTGGATCATATCCATCATAAAAAGTATAATGCTATTGTTTTAATAAAAATGCTGGAGTGAATTTTGTAGTTGAGAAGTTGAAATTCAAATATATAAGTGATCGGAATTCTAAGAAATGGAAAACATTTTAATTATTTGGCGTTTAAGAAGAAGATTGATGAAAAGGAGAGTAAAGTGACAGTTCAGTCGTCTAGAATCTAGATGCGCGTGATAAAGAATAATGTGTGCACGAAGGTACGAATAAACGCACCCTATTAATTTGAAACCTTCAATAAAAGATTTGACCATTCTTTTTTCCTCTTTCTTTGAGACTCGTACGCCGAGATTCTTGTAACACACCCACCACTTACTGTCACGTGGTTTCCTTCTGTTGCACCAGCCCCATTGGTTAAATAAGCACTTTAACATTATTTTGAGACCGGGATCGTAACGAGATTTAATGGTGCAGCGGCAACGTGCTTTGGCGAAATTCGTTTTCGGCCGTTAACAGGTGATTTTTTTTACTCGGTATTCGCTCATTTTATGAAAAATGAGAAGCAATTGGACATCCTCAAGCGAGGCAGCAAATACGTACCGGTACAATTGTTCGGTTATGAATGAAGCGTAAAGTCAAAAATATAACGTGCAATTATTAATACTTATTATTAAATAATTTTTAGACAGGTTTATGACAGATAAATAAATTAATGCACAAATTTAGTTGTCAAGTTCATTCGCAAAATTGGATTTATAAATTAAATTAAGTGCCGTCGGAGCCGGGCAATTTGCGAATGGAGTTAATGAAGTGGTGGACATGGACACATCTAGTTGTCAAATTGTGGACAATTGTTTCTAATGTTATTGTTGTGGAGTTAGAAAGCGAATATCTGTTTCACGTTCGAGGTCATCATACCTTAGACTTACTTAAACAAAATGTGATCAATAATAAAGAAAAAGCAGAGGTAAGAAATTAACAAGTTAATTAATAATTATGATAATTTATTGTTAATTTATCAAAAAAAATTTCTTTTAATTTTTTAAAAAATTATTTACAATCGTAAATTAAGTTTTAAGTTTAATAGAAAGTCAATTTTATTATTTAAACAGTTTATGCAGTATAATGTTTGAAATGTAGATAAAATATTTTGGAAACAAGGTAAACATTCTCAAAAAGGTCCAAAGTAAAACTTACTTGTTTTGACGTTTTAATAAATGATCACGACGAAATACTAAATATTTTTAAACAATAAAAGTTATTATACAAGTTTAAAATTTAGCGAACTGCTTTTTCAGTTTCTATTTTGGTTACTTAGTTGCAATGCTCACTTTTAAATTAATTATAGGTAACTGGCAAGCCAACCACTAATGATTTATTTTTCATTTTTACAAAACTTGGTATTAGTTTGGAATTTAAATTACACCGCAGCCTGTATTATAACATTATGGTCTTGTTAGAATGCGTTAGACATTTGTATTCATGTGAGATGAATAGAAATTTGGAAACAAAATATTTTTTAGACTTTTTTTCTCGTTAGTGAGTGGTTTTAAAAACTGGCGAAAATGTATTATAAATAATTTATGATACATTTATTAATGATTTAGTGAACCACATGCAGTTTGGCCTCACATGAAGGTTCTTTTCATCGGGTTTTACATTGTTTTCTACTAGTACCACATCACCGGTATAGCATTTAAAAAGACCGGTAATAAAAAAAACATTTATTGTGAACCTTGCATATTCACGTATGTGATTTTTAAAGACAATTTTATACTAAGAAACGGCAATAAAATTTTTATTAGCAGTAGCACAGTTCTAAACATTGTGCTGTACATGCTTTTTCAATTTATATATTTGGAGTAATAGGTTTTAGAAAATATTTGACAGCAATGGAAACGGCGCGTATTATATTACAAAATGTATTTTGTCTCACTGTAATAGGAATTGAATTCGTCAAGAATAAAAAATAGCGATAGTAGTAATAAATGACGGGTAAAACGTTTTTACGTATTTTACTTATTTTTTATTATTGAAAAGTCGCTGTCTGAGCATAATAATGTAATGGAGTTCATTTAAGTTGATTTCACGTGGTGAAGAAATGTGTATGCAAGATCAATGGCCTGAATATTCAATAATCATTTGTATTTCAAACTTGTGCACATTCATCACATTCTGGTTTTTGACAGTATTTCACAAATTTTTAGTAAGTTGTGGCTGTTATGCAAATTATACTTTACTTTTCATACAAAAAAGTTATGTCAGTTGTTTTTAAAGCTTTTAAACGTGTTTAGGTTACTTTTTGTTTTATGCTTTATATTGCGTTGACGTTTTTTATCCATTATTTGTTTACTATCTTAATAATTCGAACTTTTAATATTTACGATGAAGTTTCCAAATGCTTAATTTATTTATTTTTGTATAATTGAGGATTATTTTAAATGTTTTTACAAAATTGCTAATAATGATTTTCTTAAGGAGTTGCTGCAAAGGTACGGTTACTTGCGATGTAATCATGGAAAGAAACACAGAAGTAGAGTAAAGAAAAAAGGTGGACGATTTTGCAGCAAGGTAGAAGTTCGAGAGGCCATTAAGCGTTATCAGCGTTTGTTTAATATGCCACAGACTGGTAAATTGGATAAAGCCACTCTCAAAATGATGAGTGCGTCTAGGTGTGGCAATCGAGATGATGAAATAGGACCTCCGTCGCTGGAAACGTTCACCCACCGGAAAGACAGGAAACGATCCCAAGGTAAAGATAGTTCTCGGGCGTAGTTAAATTACGTAGTTATTATTTCAAAATATAATTGATATGTTTAGACTTTTATTTCATACCTGTCATATTTAGGTTAATTGATGGCAGAAAAATGTTAGATTATTGTTTTGGAAATGTTTCGTTTCAGGTTTAGTGAGCTTAACAAAGACATTAATATTGAAAGCACGATAATATTTTTATTTTAAGATGTTGAAAAGTACATTTCTTGTTAATGGAACTAGTTTTTTGTAAAAAATAATTGAATGAATTTATGGATCGCATTAGCATTTTTATAAAAGCTTTTTTTGACAAGTTTAAACAATAATTTGTACTTAAAACTAATTTTTATATTTTACGAGTATTTATCTAGCACTATATACTATTAATTTAAATTTGAAGTTCGATATTGATAAGTTTATATTTCTAAACTGTGAAATTACCTAAATTGGTATTGTTTGAAAAAGTTCGATGGACGGATTTTTTATTTGCTGCGATTAGCAGCATACTTCCTTCTTTCTTTGCGAATAAATGTTGCAATTTTTTAAAAAATTTATTTCATGCATTATAATTATTATTCTCTTTGTATTAGATATAACGCGTCAGAAGCGCAATTCGGATTTAGAGACCGCAAAGCCAGATTTTAATATAATGGAAAATATAAAAATCGATTCAGTTAAGAGAAGAAAAAATTGGATAAAGGTAATGTTAAGTTTCCAATTTTTATTTATTATCAGCTTTTTTTAATCAGGCGTAAAATATAAACGGCGATAAAATTAATGCTAGTTAGTTTTTATGTTATACTGTACATAAATTTTATTTATTGCATGCGTTTGCTCTAAGTTTGATACTAAACATTGCAAAAATGCGTTATTTATTTAGGTTCTGTTTAAGCCTTTCTTTAATGGTTTTATCTCATAACTTGTGTTTGTAACTTGAACCTAATCATAATAATTAAAACATGTAATTAAGACTTTAATTGATCAGCTGGTTAGCTATATAAATTTTCAAACATTTTTTTTATAAATGAGTATTTTTAACTCATTATAAATTACTGTATTTTTTTCGCGTTGCATGCGCGGAATGTCTTAATTTGTGATGATAAATATTAATTTTATAAAAATAATGGGTTTAATGACAGAATCGAATGAAAGAGTCGGACGACAACGAAGTTCTCATGTTAAAAACATTGAAAAAAAGGAAACATAGGAAGAAAAGGGCAATTTCATCTTCACGTGACATTTTTATAAATGTACTTAATTATTCAAATAATTAACACATTGGCATAGTTACAATTATAGTAATTGTTTTCCTATTAAAGGACATTATTACATGGAGATTAATTGAGGACAATTATAGTGACCGAATGACAATTAAGGCTCAAAAAGCAGCTTTGGCTTTGGCATTTCGCATGTGGAATGAAGTTATTCCACGAATATTTATTGAGGATAATATTTCCCCTGTTCACGAAGTTGATATTTTGATTGGTTTTGGAAGGGGTAAATAATTTAAGTAACTATAATTTGATTAATTAGAATGGTTTATTCCAGCATTTTTATATTAACATTATTTTAGGCGAACATCTCAATTGTCTTAATAAATTTGATGGTTTTGGAGGGCAATTGTCGCACGCAATTAAACGATTCACAAAAGCGGAAATTCACGTTGATGACGATGAATATTTTACTTTAGGAGCTGAAAAGGGAACAAATTTCCTTAAAGGTAAGCGCTACCTAAACTTTCTCAAAAAAAAAAAGAAAAAAAAAGACTACGGTACAGGTTTATATAAAATTATTGTATTTTAGTTGCCGTTCACGAAGTTGGCCACGTTTTAGGTTTAATTCATTCCAGAAAAAATTATTCGATAATGTACGCTATTTATTCAGAGATGATTTCTAACCGGCGTTTTGAATTGGGCCAAGAAGATCGTCAATTGGTACAATCGATATATGGTAGTTACCTGGTGGGTTTGCTGTACGCATGAATAAAACGTGTTATTAATACTTTATAGGCATGTGCGAAGGAAAATTTAGTACAGTTTTCGACTGGGTTCGGAAGCGCAATGATGGTCAACTCATTTACAACACTTATTTTTTTCGTGATGATCATTATTGGATGTACGAAAATCAATTTAATCGAACGAGATACGGTGACCCTCTCTATATAAACGCTGAATGGAAAGGTTTGCAAGGTCCATTGGATGGATTTGCTCATATTTGGACTTCAAAATTAGATGTTCAGTTATTTTTCAAAGGTTTTAAAATATGATATTGAATAGTTAATAATTTTAATTTTTTTTAAATCTTAGTATTTATATTTTAGGTAATATTTATTGGAAGTATAATAAGGAGGCTAATCAAATTAGTGAGGGCTATCCTAAATTAATATCTGAAGGATTTAAAGGAATGTCGGGAACCAATAATTCAGCTATACCAAATGATATCGATAGTGTTTACTTTGATAGAAGAGATAATGTGTTGCTTTTTTTTAAAAGAAATTTAGTAAGTTATATTCTGTGGTTTGTAACGTTTAAGTTATTTCACAATAATTTTACAGTATGAAATATTTCAGGTTTATGGCTATGATGTATCAAAAGGTAATCACGGATGCTGTTTACCTGGATATCCAAAAAATATCAATATGGTTTATAAAAGTTTGAATAGCAAGTCGCAATTGCCTTCATATTTAAATGCAGTTTACTATTCCTATACAGATAAGGCATTATACTTTTTAAAAGATAATGAATATTGGACAGTTGTTACGAACGGTCATCTTCAAGGTCCATATTTAATTAATCAGAAATGGCGAGATATATGCGATGTGCAGGTATGACATTACAGTAATTGAATCGCTGTTATGCAAATTTAAAATTATAAATATCAACTGAAGTTTCCAACTTAAAATTAATATTTGACTACTGAATTAAAATTATTTATCACCAGTCTTGAGAAGTTCTAAAGGCAGCGGTCTAATCTTCCTCAATTTTAAACAATATCGGTATTTTGAAATTACATGTACCTGAAGAATTTTGAATATTATAAATTTTAATATATATTATATATTTGGAGAAAAAAAACCTGAAAAGCTTTCTAAAATTGTTCCAAAATCTCAAATTGAATGCTAGCTAAATTTTCAAATTAAGTCAATTATTTATGTTACAACTATACATTTCAAGATGAACAAATTATTACGGCAGTTAAAATGATTATGTAGTCACAATAAAAGTAATTTTTTTAAAATAATTTTAAAGCTTTTCAATTGATTTTATTCATGACTATAATTATATACAAAAAAGATCGAATTATGCAATTAAAAAATTGGAAATACTCTATTTGTTTTCCATTAAATGTCATGGTACAATTGCTTAATATTTGATAAAATGCTTATAAAATGGGATGGAGAATAAGAAACACCTGAAGACGGGTGACGTAGGGATTCTGTATACATCGATTTATAAATTCTACACTTTTGGCTTTCCTCCCTAAAAAAAAATTAACATGAGTAAAACGATTATAGCTGTTGATTAAAATCAAACTGTTCTACTTCTTAAGTACTGCATTTGGTTTAGAATAAAGTCTAGCACTATTTAGTAGCACCAATTGTAGTTGTTCCTGAAGTAATTTTAAATACTTCCATGGCATCTCTTTTTGATCTTCTCCTTTAATGTCCTCGCTGCTAGTTGAATCTAACGATTCACAATCAAGTGAACTATCTTCCAGAGGTACTTTGCCTTCTATATCACAGAGTATTGACATCATAGGAATAACATCCAAAATAATACCAAGTAACAAATTTAGGCACTTTTCTTTAGCACCAATGCTAGATAAACCTAATTTAGAAAATTAATATTTCATGTACAGCATATTAAAGTGTTAAAAAAACTAACTTTCAAAATGAGATTTCCAAAGACCAATTCTTTCTAACTGAACTAAAAAATATTCAGATGCGTCTTCCAATACTTTAAATAATTCAGCAGCTTTACTAAGATACATTTCCGTTAGCGTGCGCTGATGTTTTTGCTTAGATTCTTCTATACGCTAAAAAAAATTCCACAAATTGAATTATATTTGTAACAATAAAGATACATGTATTGCGGTATTGAAAATACCCTATAAGCATGATGATGCAAAGACCCTAATCGTCTTTGAATTACAGCTGCTCGAAATTGATAAATGGGTTGTTTACTACTTCGAACTTCAACTTCACAAAGTTTGAGAGATTTTAACATTAATTCTGTTATTTCTTTTTCAGTTTTATGAAAACTCCCTTCAGATATTGGAGGGTAATCTTGAAGTAGTGTAGCCATTGTGAAGTAAGTAGTACATAGATCCCAGCTTATGGAATCCTTTATGTTGGACAATTCTTTGTCACTATTAAGACCTCTTAAAGCTATTTGATAAAATTCTATTGCCTAAATAATCACCAAATATTATTGTTTATGTGAATATAATGCGCTGAAGTTCAATTAATCTCGTATTTCACCTTTTCATACAACTGTTTCTCTTTTGTTGTAAATTCTCTGTTGCCACTGGTAAGTGAGCCATAACAACAAGCTTGCAACCTAAATAAACGAGCCGTATTGCAGCATAAAAGTGCAATATTTGCATCATTTTGAATTTCTTGAAATATTTTAACTCCAGCTTTAAGGTATGTGTAACTTGATTTCCATAAACGATGAACATCTTCAGTTATTTCACCTGCAAGTGATTAATGGTAAGTTATTATATTTAGCTAAATTTAAAAACCCCGAAAATAAATACCTATTTCATTGTACACATTTGAAGCTTGGCTCATGTAATAAACTCCAAGTTCATTTTTGATATTTCCTAACCGTTTTTGAATAGTTTGTTTAGCTTCTTTGGGCCCATCTTTTCTCAGAGCTAACTCGTAACACTTATGGCTATTTATTAATGCATCCAATAATTTTTGATGAATTTCAACAGCCCATTGGAAACCTGATATGCAAGACATATTAGAATCTTCCTAAAGAATTACATTTTTTCTTACTTAGATAACAGTAACTTACAATTACACCCTTTTAAAATTTTCGTTGCACACGTTCGTATTCCTTCCCAATTATTAAAATTATTATATTGTTCTTTATAGATATCAATTTTTCCTTGATTTTGAACTAAGATGAAGTTTAAATCACCGGCTAAACCCAGCATATAACATGGAAGTGACTGCAATTCCTGATTATTTACACCACTTATTTTAGAACAAATAAACTCGACGGCATCTATAAACAAATCAAGTAAGATTAAATAAAATATACGGAGTATAAAATAAACTACCATACCGTAGGTTAAAAAGGATAACTCCAGATATCTAAAAGCAGTGCCAACTTCTTGTATTGTGCTCAACCAACTAGCCATCGCGTAAGAAGATATGCAAGCCTTTTGAAGCAAAAGAGTAGAATAAATGCCTTGCCAAGAGCCTGATAGATACAAAGGTAAATCTTTGCATTTCAAATGCATGTCGTTTTTATTCAATGTAGCGTTTGTACTGTCGCAGTTAGTGTCATTAAATGGAAGTGGGATCGCCTGATTTGGGTTTGCTTCATTCATTGTCTCCATTTCTCTCGTGCTCGACAGTTTATTTTTATGGTCAACAAACTCTTCGTAGCTGAGTTCAATGCATGACAATCCTTGCTCCGCGTGATTTAAAGCAATTTTACAACGGTCTTCTAAAATACTAGACAGAGAAGAACTAATTGGCGTAATTTCGGCACTTCCAGACATTTTATCAGGTGAACATAGCGCCTTAACTTCTAGTGAACACGATGTTATTGTTTCAGTATCAGGCTGTTCAGAGGGCACAGCATCTGATTCATCCTCGTTGTCACTTGTTTCATTTATTGTCAAAGGATTTGATAAGTTAATTGTACTTGGAACGTTAAAATCTGACAAGAGAAAGTGGGCTGAAGTCACAACCTATTGAAAATTAATCAAATTAAATCAAGTACAATGTACATGTATTTTAATTAATTGTAGGATTATTTTACTTGAGGATGCTTCCTGGCATCTAAAAGAGACAGACAGTTTTCTAAAAGAGAACAGATTTTCGTGGTTTGAGATTTGGTGGTTCCCTGAGATTTCATATTTCTCGCAACTCGATATAATAACATTGCTACTGGTACTGCAAAAGGATTTTGTTCCTTATCATCCAACGCATCAGCGCATAATGTCGTCAAATCATATAGCTTTACTACATCGTCGTCTTTTGCTGCAGAACATTTAACGGCACTCATAAAATTAAGCTTGATAAAAATTAATAATCAACACAAATAATATACCTTTAATTAACCAATAAGTATGACCGGCTTTAGTAACGTTAGATTTTAAAAATGATAAAATATTTTGTGCTATATATTTTACAACATTTGGGGAAAACTTCGAGTTGTCTAATTTTGGAAT
The DNA here is from genome assembly GCA_034698085.1 of Polydesmus angustus. Classification (NCBI taxonomy): domain Eukaryota; kingdom Metazoa; phylum Arthropoda; class Diplopoda; order Polydesmida; family Polydesmidae; genus Polydesmus; species Polydesmus angustus. The sequence goes on along the minus strand of JAQGAY010001304.1, from coordinate 3,510 downwards.
GTCCTCAGTTTTAATCAATTCGTATTTCTAAAATTAAGAATATTTAATGTACACGTAAGTTAAAAATAGTAGTTACTTAGGACAAAATTTAAATTGTAAAACCTGAACTATTCCTTCTAAATGATAGCACATCATGACTTCCGGTACGTTGCACATTAAATTGTCCAGCCAATAATCTAATCCACATAATATGTTGATAGGCTTTGTAATCTCTCTGTGTTAAATTTTAAATTGCATAGTATGTTAACTGATTTATTTATTAATTAACTTAAGTTATTTTTTTACCTTAGGCGCAGGCTCACGCATGGATGCGTCCCACCACCAAAGATGGGCATGTCCGTCCCTAATAGCATACGAATGTCCTCGAAGTTCCAAACAATATTTCTTTGAAAACTATGATCATGATCAAATACAGTTTGTTCTTCTTCAGGAAAAGGTACTGAATCGTTTTCGTCCAAAGGCTGAGGAGAAGTAGGACGAGGGTCAGAACTTTTCTTTGGACTTCCAGCATCAGATTCACGACGACCATCGGTCGGTTCAGCAACACTACAGGTTAGTAATTATTATAAACATATTATTAATTAAAAAAAACATATATATTTTTTAAAAATGAAATTACCTGTAATATAAAAATTTTGAGAGCATACTTTTATTTTGTAAATGATCTCGTTTGCGATTTTTTCGGAACGACCTATCATTCCGCAGCTTATCAATCACATTTTCAAAATAAAAATTTTTTAACCACTCCCATTCTTTCTGAAAATTTTATTTAAAAAAATATAATGCATACGACTTTTAGCCACGATATTTTTAAATAAAATTAGCCATTAATTACTTTTGCAGTTTGCAGGAGATGACGTTGGATATCGAATTCATCAATTAGAATGGTTTTCCCAACCCTGTGCACCATCATGCTAATAGATGATTTACTATAAGGTATTTTAAGCAATTTCTTTATATTCTGAAACAGAATAAATATACATTTCACTGTTGTATACATTTGGGCTTTAATAAGAATTAATAAATTACCTCGGCATTTGACACAACATCTACCTCTCCTAAGCAATCCGGAAAATCATTGGCCATATAAAGACTATTGTTATTTTTGAAAAAAAATTTAAATATAATATACAATAGGTTGACAATAATAATGCATTCTCAACTTGATCGCAATAATAAATGCAACTAACACAAATATTATAAGAAATACCTAGAAAAAGCCAAATGATTAGTGTAAGAATTCCATACTCCTTGTAGAATTCGACAATTATCTTCTCTTAACCAATTGTCAGGTGGCAAATTCAAATCGGTGTTACTTTGTAATTTACAAAATCTTGCCGGTGAATTTACAGCAGAATATTTAACGATTGCGGTGGATTTTACGTCCTGATCATAAACCTGGTTAGATATTGCTTCAATACAATCTTCTTTATTTTCGCTAGTTGTTGGCTACATTTTATTTAAAAAAAGAAATTTATTTTTATGAACCAAAAACTTTTTACTACCGTAATTTGGAATAACTTTCGTAACCTAATCAAAGACGGTAGTATTAAAATATCACCTCATTAAACTTTGACATTCTTGGTATGCTATCATGGCTATCCATCTTTATAAACTTAAAGCATTGGCTTTCAGATAACTAATATGAAAAAAACAGTCTAAACTTTCATTATAAATAATTATAATTATATTTCTGCAGCGAGATCTTTCTAGAACTTTCACTATTTTTTACAGTAAAAACATTTTGCCATCAGCTGTTTAACCACTGTTGAATCACTCGCTAGATGGCACTACCCATGCTGCGATAGTATCGATATGTAAATATTCGATATAAACATTTTTGATCATCAAAATGGCATTACGCACGTGTGTGAAATTAAATCAACCTTTAAAATGTTTTAATTTATTTTACCGTTCATATGCATTCAGGTATGGTGTTTATTTACAGTCTTTGTAATAATTTAATTCATTATTTAGCTTTGTTTATCGTTTTCAATACTAATTTACTAAATAACGAAGTTGACCTTGCACAGAGATTGCATCAGAATTTCATTTTCAAACATTTCGTTGATTCTTAGTTTAATATTATGCTCTTTTGTGTGCTTTTAGATAATTTAATTTTTTGTGTTCAAGGTGGAGATCTGAAGCTTCAAGTAAAAGTGAAGGAATTAAAAGTTCTGAAGAGAAGGTAACTAATGAGGCTCCTACTTCAGAAACGCCGGTGGTACTTCCAGAGTTAACCGAATGTTTGAAGGCAAAAGAAGTTTTAACAGACAAAGTTTCAGAATTAAATGTAGGTTTTTTTAAACTATTGAGTAGGTATAATTATAAGGTAATTGTTATTTTAGGATAAATATATGAGAGCGTTGGCTGAAACTGAAAACGTAAGGCAGCGAATGCAACGGCAAATCGATGACGCTAAATTATTTGGTATCCAGGGTTTTTGTAAAGATTTGTTAGACGTGGCGGATGTTTTGCAAAGAGCAACGGTTAGCATTCCTACTGACGCACTGGAACAGAATGATCATTTAAAAAGTTTGCTCCAAGGCGTGCAAATGACGGACTTGCAATTACAAAAAGTTTTCAAGAAGCACGGACTATGTCCTATTGATCCATTAGGGGAAAAATTCAATCCGAATTTTCACGAAGCTTTGTTCGAGCAACCGATCGAAGGCAAGGAAGCGGGAACCGTCGCCGTTGTAACGAAAATCGGTTATAAGTTACACGAACGCACTATTCGACCAGCTTTAGTAGGAGTTGTTAAAGCAAAGTAAAGGATCGTCACTTATTTGTAGGTAAATTAATTATTATTATTAACAAAATGCGCGCTGTGTATTATTAATTTGCATGAGCGTAGTTATCCGTTAAAGAACTCATTTCATAACACTTTCTGTCCATGTAAAGTAAAACTAAATATCAAATTTTTTAAGAATAATAAATTCTTTAAAAAGACCCTACTGTAAAGCGGCAACTATCTGTTGAGTAACTAAACTGCAACTTATAAGAACATAAAGAAAAATAACTTACAAGTATTTGGCAAATGCATCGCTTGTGTTAATTCATTTTACATTTCAACGATAACACGGACTCAACTTAAAAATGTCAATTTGTTGGAGCATACTTAGATTGGGTACGACAGTATTATTAGCTATACTATGGCTATACTGTACTGTATTATTTTGCTGCGTGATGTGGTAATTGTTGAAATCTTCGGTTTCTGAAGATGTAAAATATTTTAAATTAACGAAGACTTTAAATTCAAGTACTTGCACAGTATTTAGTACATTGATGACAAGACTTGAGTATTTTGATTTTTAGTAGGTTTTACCATAACTACCGGTATGGATTTTCTTAAGAGGTCGGCTAAACATGTCAACAATACTGTAATTATTTTGTCACCCCATCCATCCTCTCGTCCGTTCCTTAATAAAGTTTTGTACAAATAATTAACCTCAAAAAATCAAGTTTAATGTCTACAGCGTAATCTACGTGCAAACAAATTTTTAATTG
>JAQGAY010001303.1:0-15211 GCA_034698085.1 Polydesmus angustus | reverse complement strand
TCTGTCACTCGCCCCCTTTACTCGCACAGTGTGTCTGGGCATAAAGCTTCATCTTAGATTTTTATATATTAAGATAATGCAACTATAAGAAGGTCCTTTCAACAAAAACATGTCACTGTAACATCAATAACCTTTAAAGATTAGCTAAAATATCTAAAAAAAGAAATCTTTTTCAAATAAAATAAAAATACGCATAATACGTTACTGCATTTGTTTTTTAAAAAAAATTCCTCCCATTATTTTTTATATAAATAAATACACAGCAAAATAACAACACAAAAAATTGCCAAAAATATTTAAAACCAAAAATAATAACTACACGTAGCCTATTACGTACGACAAAAGATTTCTAAAACATGTTGTACCAAATATCTGTCACTTCAAACTACTGCCAAAACGTCACTGACCTTTGCGGCTGTGAGTCAGGCGAGCATGATTAACGTCCTCATACTTTATGAATCATGTTTTTCATAATTCAAACTTTTATATTTTAGTAGACGTTGTCTAGTCCACTAGATCTTTCCAAATAGAGAAATCAACGTACCGTACTCAGACACATTTTCTTCTCGGACGAGCAATATTTTTCTCCAAATACTATATTAATTTCCGAGCAGGAAAATAATATAAACCCCTTCCAGCGACAGCGACTAATATTGAATAAAATAAATCCATTTCGAATTTATGCTAGCCCACGAGTTTGACTTAAAGACGAAAGAAGTCCTACATCGATCATCAGTCTCGCTTTTCTCATCATTTATCCGCCTCCCAATTGCATCGTATAAGACGAAAAAAAATAAAATAAAAAAAAAAAAATTGATCAGCAAATTTACTCTTCAACTCGCTTAATAAAAGCGCCACCCCTCGTATTCGGAATAATAATTTCCTTACACTCGATCCAACTTGTTTTCTTATTTCCCCTTCATCAACGAGCTAAACATTTTCCATTTGAAGAAAAGTAAAAATAACGCGCGCGAGTTTGGCTTACGTTACGTTAGATAAACCGGGGCGGATTGTTACGATAAACGATAACAATGTTCATTCGCTTGACAACCGGTACTTTCATTTATTGCATGCCTAATATCCAACAATAATTCTGTATCAGTAAAATACCGTCGACGTAATATTCGCTATACAAAGTTCCATTAAATAAAATAACGCCAGTTCCTCCAAAATTGCGTGTATAGCACAAGAAGAAGAAGAAGGAGAAAGAAAGAAAGCCGTTCATATTGCGCCTATCTAAAGACGGATATCGTATCCCATATACACCTTGTCGTATACTCCGCGCCACCCCCACTCGCACAATTTCATCATCACTTTTCGCCAACCTTAAGTTGGGAGTCGAGAGAAAGAAAGATGGTAAGACGGAGTAAGACGAGAGAGAAAGAAAGAGTGGAAGAGACTGTAACAATCTCTCCATTTTCCCCTAAGTTATCAAAGCTGATCTCATAGACCATTACGCGCGTCTTGGGTCCCATATAATTTAAGGTAATGTATATATGCGTCTCGAAAGGGGTTTTCGCATTCACCCTCGCTCATTTTCTGTTTCTTTTGCCACTCTGCACCAGTCAACGATAAAATTTAACGCGAACGAAACTCGCCAAAACCACATTTTTCCTATTGCGCCGTCATATTTTTTTTTTTTTTTTTCTTTCTCTCGTCTTTTTTCCGAGGACTTTGTGACACGCCATGTTGTTTGTACATGTATTCTCGTGCGTTTTGTATAGTGTAGAAGGGAGGGGGGGATGGGGAAAGCGTTCGAAATTAACAGCTACACACGTCTGTCTATAACTCAAACGTCGCTTTTTAAACGTAATGCTTTCGATGTTGTTGTTGTTGTTGCTGCCTGCTGGCTTAAAAGTCAAGTTCTGGAATGTTTGTAAAACCAATTTGGCCTCCGTTTATCGCTGCTGGTTCCAACGAGCGCGGTACAAAACTGTAAATCTTGATTTAATAAATGCGAATGCTCGGAATAACAACTTTCAGTCGGATAGTCGCCGCTCTACATACTTGGTCGAGTGAGCGCTTAATTCATTCTTGAAAGAAAACATTTAAAAATGCGTAAATTCCTTTCCTATCACGTATCAACTAGTAAACAGCGCAGCCCAGATATAAAACATACTACGATATAGCTTTATATGAAACAAAAGCATACAGTTAAAATATGTAAAATTAAAAGTAGTAAAAATAATCAATTTGACAAGAAAGTTGGTTTCACAACAATTATTAATAACACTAACAATAATATTTGCAAGTTAATATCAATGAAATAATAAAAGTTTTTAAATTTAATAATAACGGTATTTTTTTCACTACTTAATTATTTTTTTCAATTACAGTATTCGCATTATAAGCGGTTTTGCACTATAACCGGGAAATGCTAAAAATGTAAATTAAAGTATTTCCTTAGTGAGATGAAACATTTACTCACAAACATTTTTTTTATCTAATTTTTTTGTCTTTTCTTTACATGCATTCTGTAATTGGCACGAAAAAACTTCCCACAAAGATTCCTATCTTATTTGAAATACCGGTATATAATTATATACTGTATATATTTTTTAAATTTTATATAAGTGAAGCGCACTATAAACGGGCTTATTATACAGGCTTTTAGTCTCTGGGGACCCAAATATGGTCGCACTATACGCGGGTTCGCACTATAAGCGGTTTTTTTTAACACATGCTCCAATGGCGTTGTCCAAGAAACCGGGCAAAAATCGCACTATAGGCGGAATCGCACTATAAGCGGGCGCACTGTAAACGGGTTTTACTGTATTAAAATCTTAAAATTATAACTTTTAAAATTTCAGTAAACATATTGATTTAAAAAAAAGTATAAGCCAGGTTTTAAATTCAAAGTTCTAATAACCCAATTTAAAAACACGCGCATGGTACGTAAAAAAAATAAATAAGCAATTCGTAAAAGTAAGAGCTACCTCAAATCATAAAAATAAACTAACATTGTTGATCTGCAGTGTAATTCTTAATAAGGTGTTGATTAGCTCTGAAAAACAGCGCGCCAAATTAAGCTGATAAAAAAAAACTCGTACAATAGTTACGAGACCTAGAAAAACACACTCCAATCTTGCTTAAGTTAGTTTATTACTTTAGAGCAAAATTAGCTAATTCTCCGCAAACGACCCAAACTCGAAACATTTTCCATCTGCGTCGGCGAACAAATCGAAAATAGAACGATTTAACAGCAGTTATTTCTCCACTTTAGTTTAAGTCTGTAGTTGATGATAAACCCGGACGAGGTTATTAGTAATCAAGTCGAAGCGTGCGCCGTGCCGCGCGCGCGCACCAACCGTAAATGGCATATAACGTTAGATTTGAGATGCTATATACAAGCCAATGGAGCGATTAATAGAATATTGAATACTATCAAGCCGGATATTGCAGATTCGACGCTTATATTCCAAACTGTGTGTAAAGCCCAACCGCGCACCGCCTCGTCTTGCTTTGCCTCAAGACGAACAAATATGCTTTTTATACGCGTCTGGTTGAGAAGCGGTGGTATTTGGCAGTGGAGAGGGATATCCCTGCTGGGTTAGCCAACGTATTATCAGGAAGCGTAGAGATGAACAAGAGGGAGGAGGAGAGAGAAAGATTACCAGGATACGCATCGATGAGCAAACGTCGATTAATTTTCTATAACGTATAAAACGCATTATTTATGTTTATCCTTCGCATTTTCAACAAGGCAAATAAGGTACTCCCTGAAAGATTTTTCGAAAGAAAGGGATAGAAAATTACAATTAAAAAAAAAAAAAATCTCTAACAATGCGGAATGCTGAAATAATGCATCATTTTGACGTTCAGTAACACCGTAATCCATAAAATAAATTTAAAATATTTAGCTTGTCAGACTAAATCTTTTTCAGGTAGTATAGATAAATCCATAAAATTACTTAATTTATTTTGTCGATTATAATTTTTATATAAAATTAACTTCATTTAGAAAATCATTTCGCCATTGATTTTAATGTTTTTATATTATTTATTCAATATTTTTAAGAACCGCGTTTTAATCAAATGGTAAAGTAAGTGTTCCAAAAACTATACAAACTACTCCCAATACCGTAGCCTATTTATTTTATCCGAGTTTTTTTTTTTTTTTTGCAAAAATATTAAATTAAGATAATAGATTGTAAGTTGAACAACCGATTGTCCATTCATTTTCATCGTACTTTTCTATGTAAAACCATAATCTTACGCTCATCCAACCAACCTTTTAGTTTATTTTTATAGTTGTCTCCAAAGAGCCATAAAAACACTAAAATAAATGATAGTAATAAAATAGCACTTGCATAAAACTAGAATATATGGTACATAATTTTTTGTCGTTTTCTTCCCTGTTTAAATAAAAATATATTTGCTAGAATAATATCAAACAGTTTTTTATATATTTTGATTATTAAAAATGAATGTCGAATTTTGTTAATTGCCAACACTGCATAATTAAACTGTTGATGTTTACATTTTCAGAATTAAAATGATCGTCTTTTATTTTTGATTATATTTTAAAACTAATCAAGTACAACACACTGTTTTTATGATAATTATATAAACCATAATGCCATACCGATATTTTTATTCCTACGAAACAAAAATCTCATAAATTTCACAATGTACTCGGAATTTTATAATAAACAAATGGGTTTATCTTAAAAAATGATTATAATTTACTGTATTCAAATTCTATTGTTCTCTTTCCTTTAATAAAATACCGTCCTTTTAAACCTATAAAATCTAGGAATTTTCACGTTCAATATTTTAATTCATTTTAGCTCAATAAAAAAATGATAAGTGTATATCTGCCGACAAATGAGAAAAATAAAGATAAGATGAGATTTTTTGTAACGGAGCGATTGAGGGTAAAATTATACCCAATTTTCCAATCTTAGTCTGAAATATTACGAGGGATATTTGAGATTGCGTAAGATACTCTCCACCTCACCCGTTCTTTATGAGCATCTTTAAATATTTATCACTAGGATAACGCCGGAGAAAAACAAACACTACGCATTACTATAAATATTTTATCCATTTTCTGTGACGTCTCTTTTCTCCATTAACTAATTCGGTATGCTATGTGCTACGTGTACGAAGAAATGCTTTATCGTGTTACACAAATACCGTTTAGTGATAACTTTTGAAAGAAAGAAAAAAAATTTGAAAATAACAGTTGTATCCGAAACTTGAGTAGCTTCAATTATTCAGCGCAATTCGAGACATTAACGCAAAAAGATTCACCCCAGAATAGAATAAAATAAAATATCAGGATTCGCGTTGTATAAGAGGATGTTAAACGTTTCATCATTATAACGTCTCTTTGGTAAGAATTAATCGATTGCTAAAAACAATGCCGATGGTAAAACTATCACTTAATGCGCGGACAAAAATCGGAGGAAATATTAATTAATTATTTTTTTAATTTCATTATTATTTAGTTATCAAAAATCCCATCGTATTTTCTCGACAGTTCGAATCAAGCTGTATACATTAACGCAAAAATTAAATAAAATAACTAGTAATTGCAATTTTACCATGTGTTTTCTAAATTAACGATTTAAGCGCAATCAATTATAAGTCGTAATTATTGGTGAAGGCGGCAGAGCGCTAGATTGCCGCTTTTCAAGTTAGATAGCTTTCTATTGCGCACACATACTCATTAAACTAAAATGAATGTATGCATTGTATAGTGTATTAGAATGAATATAAAATTGTGTGACGTCAATCCTAGAAAATTCACCATACATATAACCTACTGTTGTTTTGTTTATTTGTCTACTTATTTATTTTATTTTTTTAACCCTAAACTGCAGAAAGTGTTAAAAAAACTAATTATTGTCGTTTAATAAAGTACTTGGGGCCTACAGAATAACTGAGACTAATCAATCCCAAGTGATTTAATCTCCCTAGTGCTTAACCACAGCAGGAACGGGGCAAAAAAAAATTATGTTTGGCTCTGCCCAAACAAAGCAACAAAAAAAAATTATATAACGGTAAGGGAAATATTTTAGCTAATTCCCATAAAATTGGCTCTTAACAGTAATTAAAAAGATTTATTGACTATAGGAAACAATCCAATCATACAATTCAAAAACAATAATCGCCGAACATATTGAACAAAAACATGAAAGATGGCCTTTAACTTCTTAAATTACATGCATGTAATTAGCCAGTACATCAATCACAAGGCCATACTTTTTATTATGTTTTGCTTTCTATTAATCTCCCTATTTCCTTCACCATAATTATATACAAAACTTCACGGTTGAAAATACCAGCAATAAAATAATGCCTCAATGGACCCTCTTAATTAATATGACTTTAATAAATTAAAATGAACCATTTTAATCTTCAATGGTCTTTATTCGAATTTAAATTTAATTTCAACCCTCAAGTTTCTAAACTTCCTACAGTAACTTAAAACACGTTACTCTTTGAGAATATCTAAGAAATCGATATGGCAATTCAATTACTCTAGTGCAACAAAAGAACATTAAGAATCACTTATCATTCCTCCGATTCAAGTTTCATTAAATGTAAGAAAATGAGTATAAACGATAGTAATTGCACGCCCGCTTCATTTCAAACCTAAACAAACGCCCAACATTTGCATGTCGGAACAGTCGAAATAATTCCAAACGCGACTGCAACAAATCGAAAATGCATTCGGTACACAACATACGGTACCGATATAAATGTACGCTAATATTATGCGGCATAGGTAGTACAAATTCGTCATTGAAAAATGTGTCTTCCCCAACTCTACCGAATCGAAGAGAACGTCGAACGCAAACACGACGCTTTCGCAAAACTCCTTCAGCAAACAAGGTGAGTAAATTTGCTTGTTTTCACTACACGGCAAACAGTCTCGGGAGAAATTATCTAGAAACCAAGCTACAACTAAATTATAAAAATTAATGAGGTTCTGTTGGGTCCTACCGCCACTAATAATAATACTTGAAGCGAGTTAGAAAACTCGTTTTGAATACGCTCCAAATTCGACATGTAATACCTATGCGTATTGTGGATGTCACTCACATAAGCAGCAGAGTATTTCTTAAAAACGTGTATAGAAATTTGACTGTTAAGCTTGAGAAATGTCACAGGGGGAATCAGCAAGTGAAGCAGCAGTAACAACATTGCAGCTAGCGCGCATTTCTTTTAGAGTCTCGGTTTCACGCTCAGTCAAATTAACATTTGCATACATTTAACTAACCCACGTTTTACAAAATTAGCCCACCAAGGAAAGCTAAAAAATTCAAATAAATAAGTAAATTGAATTTTATCAAGCCCTTAATAACAACATTTGCATTGAGCTTCATTTAACTTGCTTCAAAAAAAAAAAAAATTAAATAAATAAAAAGATAAAAAGTGCAAGTGAGAATAAATAAACGATGTGAGAACCCCGGGAAATATAGTTAAAATGTTTTATACTCAAGTTATTTTAATTCAAAATAATTTCATTTTCTTCTCAAAATATTAGATTTTGAAATGTTCGAGAATTATGCTATTTTTTTAAACTGTAATATCTTTTCATTAAGTCTTTCAAAATTTAATATTACTTAATCATTTCATTCTGAAATTACTCGTAGTAATAATAATACAATAAGCAATTTCAGAAATCAATATTTATTTTAAATACATTTTTTAAATCAATTATTTTCTTCCTCAAAAAAAAGTTTAAAAAAAGAGAGCAGTTATTAAGTTTTCCTTTTTAAGTGCAAATATTGATAAAAAAAATGTAAAACCGGGAAAAACTGTGACATGCTCAAGAAAAACAATTGTTAGCGCGAACAAATTTTTCTCGTATTTCATCTCATAATTTAATCGGAGATGCATAAAACATGAATTGAACTCTTTAACTTACCCCTTTGGTTGTCTCATCACTCCCATCCGATCGGCCAACTTTTTTTATTTTCTTTTTTCGTCTTCTTATTTTTCATCTTCAATCTTCGGCAACATGAGGAAACATCAAGCGTATAAAAATTTAAATGCACTATAAAGAATAAAAATGCATAGCCATAAGAATAAAGTATGAAAAAAAAAAAAGAGAGAAAAAAGACAAAGATCTTATTCTTCTCCATCTTTAGTTTTATATAGCGGTGGCTGAAAGAGAAATAATCGATCGATAGTTTTATCTACTTGTTTGAGCAGAAGGCATTATTTTGCCGTCTATGTAAACGAAAAGAAGAAAAAAGTAAAAGAATATGCTATAATACACAAAGAACGAAAAAAGAGAGCGAGAGAACCAGATACTGCGAACGTAAAACAATTGATTGCGTAATGCAATATAACAATTCATCAGCGTTTTCAGTTTTAATGATGAAAAAAATTTTTTTTTTCTTTAAAATAATTATGCTACGGTATGTAATTAATTATTTGATGAACGTTCAAAAACAACGAGATGAAAATAATTACGAAAGTCAACATAAGGTATTGACCTACAGCTTTTTAACGAAAGACAAAAATTAAGCAAATTTTATTTAATATGATTTATGCGAGCTCAAATAAAATAATAAAAAAAATTGGGTTGGTGGGGATTAATGTCAAACAACGGTAGAAAAAGAATGGACTTCATAATAATTTTGTTATTAATTAAACGAATTTTTAAAATAATAACTTAAAAAAATCCACCATAATTATGTAATGCCTATCTTAATAAAGTACAGTACTGTACACCTAATACAGTTTTTACACGGGGGATACGTTCCTGAAAAACACGTGTAAAAAAATGAGGGAATTCTGTGACATTATATAAGGGCTACCGAAAATACATACAGTATAATCAAATTATAATTATTAATACATAAATAAAGGTATGAAAAATTTGCATATGAAAATAATCAAAAAATATTTTTTAAATATTATTGGCTAAAAAATCGTGTTATTTCAAAATTTCTCGTGTAAAAAGAGGATGAAATTTTATTTTGAAACCGTGTTATTTCAAATTCGTGTAAAAACAGTATTAGGTGTATTAGGATTTCACGCGTAAAATGACGTCGAAGATTTCGAATGGCCGGATCTCGCACCCAAAAAAACCTGACGTAGTCCAAACTTCCTCTCAAAAATACAGTATTTTTAAAATTTATCAACCAAATTAAATATTGAATGATAAAACTAATTTAATACCCTACATTATTAAATGATTTTTAATTTTAAAACACTTACTAAATTCCATTATGCATTCTGGAAAATCATCGATGGTATTTTCATCTACAGTAACAAAAATTTCGGCTAGGCAAATTAAAAAATTATATGTTACCACCGATCCAAATCATTAACTGAATTATATTGAATAAAGGTTAATTTAAAATTAATAAAAGGTTAAGTTTTAACAATAATTTATAATTACCGTACCGGCATTTTCAAGGCTAACAAGATAATAATTAATTTTTCGTAGGATAAATACGTGGATAAATAAATTAATATGCTCGTAAATAGGATTTTAATAGCAACATTAACCTGTCAGGAGCCATTAACTATATTGTTTAGTACACGTGTACCCTGCTTATTTTCCATTAAAAATGATTGACAGTTTGTTATTACTCGGAAATGATTATGCGTTGCTGTAATATGAAACTCAAAATCGATGCATTATTGTAAATACTATCAACAAATTCGCGTTAATCATTTGCGAGTCTGCCTGGAGAAACCTTGGCAAATGATTTAATTAAAAACGCGCATAAAAAAGTGGCGACATCGTTAGTCTATTGTTTACAGGAAAATATAAAAGTGGGAGCTTCCGTTGGTTATTGAATAAGATTTCGTACATAATTATTGACACAGTCGATAAATTTATTCCGACTGCTCATTAGAAAAGTGAAAGAAGAAGCAGGGTATGAAGTGGCGCAAAGTAGATATAATAATTTGTCTTAATGAATCAGAAAAATGTGTGTCCCTTTCATTGTCTTTCGTTTATTTCAAGTTTGTTTTGGTTTTCAACGAACAAACAATTAGCGTTTCTCGACTCAACTTCGATAATCAATTCTCTTTTCTGTAACTTTTAAAGATGTGAAAACAGTATGCGTAGAGTCCAATCCAAAATCCGAAGAAAAGAAATGGAAAAAAAAGCAAAAAAAAAAAAAAACAACTCGAATTCGCCGTATTAATTGCTTTCGTCATTCTCAAGATAAATGCGTACCGGTAACACACCGCTATATGCTGTAATTTCAGTATAGGGTACCGCAGTTATTTCAAATCCCAAACCGAACCTTCACGAAACAAACTTATAAATAAAGAAAACGAAAAAAAAACTAAAAATCGATTTTCGAAGTAATAACGTAGAAAAAGACTGAAAGCGATTGTAAACAGTTACCAAATGTTTATATAATAAATTTCATCATCATCATTTTAGTGATCAGATAATAGTAACAACAATTGCGGTACCGAGGTATAAACGAAAATCACTAAAAAATATTATAATATTATTTTGAAAGTTAATCGCATCGATCATCAACTTTTCAAATCATTTTTTTTTTACAAAAACAAAAAAAAAAAAAAACGTGAAAAAAAATTAAATTAACCGAAGAAAGAAAAAATATCGATTTGCTTTAAGAAAAATTTCTACTATTCATTTCGATGCTCTTTATAACATTATCCATTCGTTTTACTTTACAATAGTTATTAGCTGACCGTTAAATAAAAAATAATTCATACTTTTAACATGTACAGTAACTCGAAATATATAAAAAAAAATTTCGATAAAATTTGTTAATTAATTATTACAAATGTTCATCGTTCATTTAATACTTTATAAACAGGTGCTTCAAACACCAAATTTACAATCCTTAACTTACATTACATTTGACTAAATTTTTTTTTTTTTAGTAAATACGCAATTCCAAAGTTTTAATCACCAAATAAATTTAATTTCTAAAAGTTCTTTTCATTAAAATTTCAACAAAAAAAGCGTAACTTTATACAAAGATTTCTAACAGTAATAAAAAAAAATTATTTTTTTTTCCTATTTATTTGTTAAAGTTGCTATCTTTTTTTCAACTATTTAATATTAAATAAATGCATCTAAGAAAAGATTTAATGTTTTACAAATTGGGAATTTTTTTATTTTTATTACCAGTACGTACCAATTCATTTATTTTTGTTAAAACATTTGATATTTAAAAAACCTTTTCGCTATAATAATAAAATGTAAATTGCTAACTTTTTTTCCCTCTAAATGAACCAAAAAATAACAAAAATTTAAAAAAAAATATTAGTATCATTATTTTGTATTATTCGATATCGTAAAAAATAAACAATGCGTAAACTTAAGTATAGCAAGCGAAACAAAATTTAGGATTTATACTCGCGCATGTAATTAATCGAGCGGTACAAATAGTAAGACAACATTGATAAAAACGTTTTGTCTCAGTTTGAATAAAAATCAAACAAGAGCGTATATTTTTTTTAAAGATAACTGCGGCAAAAAGTAGGTCTACTTAGAGATTGACTCGGAAAATCCGTACAATTTATTTCAAGATTTCATTCGTATCTAAATAACAAATTATTGATGAACAAGATAAATAAAATAAACGAAGCATCGAACATCTTCGCATGAATTTTATACATGTACCCGGGTACTGAATTTACAAGTCAATCTCGAAGCTTTAGAAAATGAATATAGTCAGCCATTGGACGAAGAGATAAACAAATTCAAATATTTTTAATAAAAAAATTCTTTTGAAACTTTCAGTTTGTTTAAAAAAAATTAAATTTCTGAATCAAAATCGTATTCATTGGGCGAGTAGTTCACTAGTAAATGAAAGTACAGTAGAACTCCAATATTCGTCATGTTTTCTCTAGTTCAATATTCGTCATGTTTTTTATAGTTCAATATTCGTCACACTTTTGACGCCACTTAGTCAGCTGATCGTCATTATTAGCGTGAGTTTTAAAAATCATAGCAAAAAAAAAAAAATCAAAATTTGAAAAATATTTTTTTAAAAAACGAGTGGTAATGATTCGGCAGAAAATACTGATAAATTATCACAACATCAAGGTAAGTAAATTTTGGGAAAAATTAAATCAATATTTAGTGATTAATAAGCAAAATTCAGAGCTGGGATCGGATTAAACTATTTTTAATGTATTTCTATAGGGAAAATATTTTCGATATTCGTCATTTTTGCTATTATTTTATCAATTTATCTGAAACCGATTAATGACGAATGTAGGAGTTGCACTGTAATTATTTTTATGAAAAATTAAGTGCGACGCTACCAAAAAGTTTTGGCTAGCGAGATTTCCAAATATTTTAAAATTCAACATTCCACAAATTTTCAAGCCTACTCGAAACTTTTTATGAAAAATATTTGAATTTGAAAATCTTTAAAAGTACTATGTAAAAATAATCGTCGCCTAATAAGTAAAATCTCGTTTCTTCGTTTCCTTTTTAAAAAAATGTTTTTTTGAGCAAAATTGACACAAAGTGTTACGAAATAACCTAATTAAATATGTATCATTAACATTTATATTTTTTAAATTATAGCGTTATCTTTTTCCTTCAAAAACTTTTATATCGTAGTTAAAATATATTTTCCAAGAATAATTTTTCCAGATAACAAAACAAAACTTTTTAAAAATTTCCAATATAAAAAAAATAAAATTAATTAACGAGCTAATCTTTTTAGACGACGAATTATCATGAGTAGAACGCAAACATATTTTGTAACGGGTAGTTGAATTTGCTCATAAATCATCTTAAAAACTCGCTCCGGCAACCAAAAATCTTTAAAAACGTACACGAATTAATTTACAGAAAAACTATATAAAATAAAAATAATAATAACAAAAAAAAAAAAAAGCAAAAAATGTTGCGCGTATTGCGACTGCGCACACCCATTCTGTACAACCATCGCCATCCATTATTATTATTATTATCGTTATTATTTTGAGATAGTGAGCGTTACTCCCAACCTATATAAAGATTATAGAAAAATTGTCCTTGGTGTGTGAAAATTGAAATGCACCGTAAATGAGCATGATGTGATAACATCTTGGACAACATCTCGTCTGTTCAGCGTCATACAATATACCGTCGTCTCGAAAAAGCGTGCTACAATTCTTAATCCCTTTATTTAGTAAATGTACAGATCCCACGTTGTTTCACCCTTTCTTGCGCACTGGTAATAACGTATCACGGAAGGTAGTGGTGGTGGCAGCGTAGGAATGAATAACGGCTCCCACCCCCGTCACTCCAACACCTTTAACAAACGTGTTAACGTCACGCTCTCTGCACGCGACTTCTAACGAGCGATGGAGCACCGGTTGATGGAGTGCGCCACGTTTATTGTATAAATTAAAAAAAAAAAGAAAAAAGAACGAGAGAGAGAGACGATGGAAATTGGCTTTGACAGAAAACGCTTCGTTACTTTTAATACCCTGCCATGCAAAATGTATGACGGCTAACAATCTATGTAACGGCTATTCATGTCGGATGTCCGGTCCCCGCCGGCTCTGTAATTCTCTACATATACGTACCTTTAATGCCCACTGGCCACACAATTACTATCGAGATATTATCGGAGAGAACGCGTTACCGGTGTTATATCGAAGGTATATGCGCGTTAAGCGCTTCCTTCATCCGATATTCCACCACGCGCCACTTTTTTTCCCGATGGTTTCTCATCGGAAACCGCGATTTTTTTTTTATGTATTTTTTTTTTATTTTTTCGTCGCTAGTATTATAAGCTAGTGATCATTTCCGGTCACACTCGAACTTCCTGTAAATTGACGCCCTTTTTCGGCAACGAATGAAGATGATGCAAGTTTTGCAAAAGTAGCGGTTGAGATTCAGGTAAACCTTGTAAATTGTCAGGACCCCCTTTGATGGTGGGTCTAGGGATATTTAGAGTGGAGCATTGGACAGTATGACACGAGTTCACGGGATCGACGGGATAGGTAGGATGATGACGCATTTTGTTGATTGGCGATGGAGGTGGAGTACGAGTTTGCGGAGGCTGTTTTTGAGGCGGAGAGTCGGGTAAGTTACAAATGGTATGTAGTCCCATCCCGGACATCTGCACCATATCGTCCGCGTTTTCTTTTTTGTGGAGATGAATACTACCCGATGGCCGATCGTTCTGTTTCGCTTGCACCCGATTCTTGTCCCTCTGATAGTAGATGCCGGTAAAAATGAGTACGTTGAGAATTAATAGAGAAGAGCCGACGGCTATAGTCACACTTAAAGCCGTGGAATAACTCATCTGCTTTTCCTCCCCTTTTTGCGAATAATTATCGTTCCGGTTACTTTCGCCGATCGATACGTCGACGGGGGACGAGGCGTTCTTTGATTGTTTTCCCGACCCACTGTCGCCCATACCGTTGTTGGGAGGAATCTGGATTTGACCTGTATTGATCACAGATGTTGTAGTGGGATATGGCGACGGGAAACCGGTAGATTTTCCAATCGACGTAACGTTATTGCTGTTTACGCGAAGTGGAATGCGCGATACGGCGGTGACATACGGAGAATTACTCCCGTTTAAAGGACGTAAGATACCTTCGAATGAAGTTAGATTGTCGTGATTGTCCAGCAGGTGATGTCCAGCGCCGGTGTCCATCCCATCAGACCGATGAATGTCGGGTATCAATTTTAACCATACAGACATTTTATGCGCGCGAAAATGATGGCGGATTTTCGGACGACTATCTACGATATCATCGTAATTAATGCTTTTATATCAAGTATATCAAACACTGTTAGATAAATTTCCATAAAAAGAATAGCTTAGAGAATTTAATGAAATTTTGCAAAAAACAATATCATGAACATTTACTTTATTCTTCAAAAAAGTCATTTTTTTAAGGTGTTTTTTTCCTCCATCATTCTAGCAGCTAGAATAAGCCACACTCAAAAAACGCTGTCAATTAATGTTAAAGCTGACGTTTCATGCCAATTTGAAGATGTCTAATTTCAAAACGTTTTCCTCTAAGATCAACTTCCAGAACACCAAAATTAAGAAAAGGCAAACGTCTAAATGAGACAGATCAGGGATGTAAAGCGTATGAGCCAACTTCCTCCCCTTGGAATCTACTTAAGAGTAAGCTGCATTGTTTTGAGTTGCAGAATGTGGGTGCGGATTATCATAAAAAAAACCCAGCAAAAATCTAAGATGCTAAGGGCCGCTTCCATAGACGTCTCTTAAAGAAAAGGATTCTTTAAGGGACTATAACAGCGCGCGATCTCTCTCAATAT